>VZQC01009973.1:735249-762928 GCA_009823505.1 Rhizomys pruinosus
ATATATAATATATATATATATATGTAATATATATAAGTTAAATAAACCCAAAGTCAACAGTATCAAGCAGTTCCTATGTGAGCACCTATTTGAGAGCATTAGTGTTTTGTCCTAAGTCTCCTTTTCAGACCTGAAACATGTCAAAACTTCATGAAGATCACACGTTCTGTCTATGTTTCTTAAAACAAATGCTCTGCTCTCCATAAAGTACAGTAATTTGTAGATGCTTTCCTCCTTGGAAACAGAACAAACAGCACAAAGTGGCTTCATGTTCCTCAGGCCAATACTTATAACTTAAGGTTTATTTTCCCTATAAACAGGGTGTGCTTACATTGATAAAAATCAATCAAAATCAGCTTATGGAAAAGGATGTAGCTTACTGAAAGATATGTATTTTCACATAGAGAAATAGCAGATAACCCAATCTCCAACATCTCTGGGGTTTTTTTAACCCTCATCAGGGAGCATCAGCTTTGGAAGTAACTGGGACTTAGAAGGTGGTTGTGGTCCAAGAGCACCGCCAGGCCTGAAATCCAGCCAACTATTGCTCTGACTCACAGCAATAGCATACATTACCCATCACCAGCATCTGTACAGAGCAGGGAATTCTAGTTTAGTCCATTGAGGGCATGTGTGTGAGGAGATTCGGTCTCCATTTCCATGGCTTCTATCACAGGATGGTTAGAAACATGTTCACTGTTTCAGGGTGCCAACCCATGTCTTCTTAGGGCTCTATTTCTGTAAGATTCCCTGTAGCTTTGGTATTTGCTATGTTTGCTTTAAATGGCTAAGTTAAAAGACAAGTATTCCTCGGCAGTTGGTCATCCTGCCGTGATACCCCTTTCTTGTCAGTATGGTTTTTAAGAGTGTAGCTCAATTGTTAGACTTCCATCGTCCACTCAGTCCATGCACATACATCTCCACTGTCAACAGGTGGGACAGCTGCCTGTCAACGAATCTGCATGGATCTGAAGATAATTTCTTGTGAAGTTGAATGCAAGTGTACTGTCATTCATAGTGTTTATATAAAAATACCAGGAATCTTCACTTTTGCTACCTTGATATAACATTGGGAAATCATGTTAAAACATTGAAATACATCAATTTATTAAAAAAATACTTTTCTAAAAAAAAGTACAAAAGTCCATTTTACTGAAACTCTTGTATATATTTAACACAATTCCAATCAAAATCCCCAAGAGTCTCTTCACAGGCTTGGAATAAAAAGTCCTTAAATTCATTTGGAAAAACAAAGAACCCAAATAGCCAAAAAACTCTGAGCAAAAAGAGCTACACAGGGGGCATCTCTATACCAGACTTCAAACTATACTACAGGGCTATAGTCATAAAAAAACGCCTGGTACTGGCAACAAAAACAGACCTGTTGATCAATGGAATAAAACCGAAGTTCGAAATCCGAATACTTACAATTTCAACCATCTTATATTTGACAAGAGGGTCAAAAAGACACAATGGAGAAAAGACAGCATCTTCAGCAAGTGGTGCTGGCAAAACTGGATCACCACTTGCAGAAGAACGAAATTAAACCTCTAGCCCTGTACAAAAGTCAACTCCAGGTGGATCAAAGTCCTCAACATGAAACCCCAAACTTTGAAGGTGATAGAAGAAAAAGTTGGCAGTAGACTACAAGACATAGGCGTAGGAAAATACTTCCTAAATAAGACAGCACTTGTGCAAGAATTAAGGTCGATAATTGACAAAAGGGACCTCATTAAACTCAAAAGCTTCTGTACATGAAAAGAAACATTCAAGAAAGTGAAGAGAAATCCCACAGAGTGGATGGAAACCTTCCCTGCAGAAACATCTGAAAAAGCATTGATTTCCAGACTATATAAACTACTCAAAAAACAATGAAAAAAAACAAATGAACCACTAAAAAGATGGAGCAAAGAGCTGAACAGAGGCTTCACAAGTGAGGAATTAGAGATGGCTGAGAAACACCTTAAGAAGTGTTCAACATCACTAATCATTAAGGAAATGCAAATCAAAACCATTTTAAGATATCATCTTACTCCAATAAGACTGGCTAGGATCAAGAAAACAAATGATACCAAGTGCTGGAGAGGTTGTGGGGAAAGGGGAACACTCATCCACTGCTGGTGGGAATGTAAACTTGTACAGCCACTATGGAAAGCAGTGTGGAGAACCCTTGGAAGACATGGAATGAACTTGCCACCTGACCCAGCCATAACATTCCTAGGCGTGTAACCTCAAAACTCACCCCACTGCAGAGATACATGCACAGCCATGTTTATTTCAGCTCTCTTCACAATAGCAAGGAGCTGGAACCAACCCAAATGCCCCTCAACTGATGAGTGGATAGAGAAAATGTGGTACATCTACACAATGGAGTTCTATGCAGCAGTAAGGAAAGATGACATCATGAGATTTGCAGGAAAATGGCTGGAGCTAGAGGACATCATGCTGAGTGAAGTAACACAGTCCCAGAAAAACATACAAGGAATGGTATCCCTCATCTGTGGAGGCTAGTGCCAATTACCTCGTTGTATATATTTCTTGTGCATGGCTCCTTGAACTGTTGTCCAAATCAGTTGGGAGTGATGCATATTGGAAGCAACAACAACAACAACTCAACAACTACAACAACAGAAAGTACCTCATCGAAGAACTGACTGAAAGAGTGAACTTCTGCTCAAACAGTCAACTTCCACGTGGAGAATATTGAGAAAGACTGAGAAAGAGATGAAAAGCATGTTTGGCAGAAGGCATGAGCTCTGGTGGGGTTGGGGAATGGGGGGGAACACGGGTCTAGGTTTGATTAAAAAATTAATTAATTAATTAATTAATTAATTAATTTTTAAAAAAGAAAAGAAAATGTACTTGTAAACAAATATAAGAATGTAAACTCGCTCAGTAATCCTGCAATGGACATTTTCATGCTGAATTGTGAACATGAGAAGTGATTGTATTTTATATTTTATCTCTTTGATATACAGCCTATTTCATTTGCTTTGTATTCTCCTTCTGTTTATATTCCAAAACAGTAATCTGTATTTGTGCATTTATTAGATTATGTATTAATATTGTATTTGATTACAGATCAGAGTAACACATAGATCTTGCATTTTAATAGAATAATTTACTACTACCACGGTATCTATGGAGCATATATATGGATTGAGATAATGACTAGCAAAACACAATCTTTGCTATTTATTGACATTATGCAAACCACTGCTGATGAGCTCTAAAGAACTATGATAGGATTCAACGAATACTTTTTTGAAATATGCTCCTATATCACAGTACCTATAAATATATATAAAGTAAATTTCAAGTAAGTAGTGGACAAAAGTGCTCCAGCTTCCATTTTGTACACTGGGATTGTGGTATACTCTAGTGAACAAAAGCTATGTTGGTTTGCCTTGAAAATAGTGCTGTGATCCTTTCTTGTGAACCTGGACCTCTGTTCCCCTCTCATGAACTGGAGCAGTGAATAGGCTCCTTCTGTGAGCCTGGAGCTATGTTCCCACTTTTGATCTAGAGCTGAGGTCCACTTCCCATGAGCAGGGGCTGTGGTCCCCTTTAATGAGCAAGGACTGTGTTCTCCCAAGTCCTGTGAACAAGAGATGTGGTTTTTCCTAAGTGATAGTTTTATTTTTTTTAATTAGTTTTTATTGATGCTTTGTGCATTTCATACATTTTTTCCAATTCAGTTCAGGCTTATTTCCCTTTCCCTCCCCCCCCACCCCCACCCCATCCCAGATCATGCATTCTGCCATAACTGTCCTGCATCTTTCGTCATGTATAATACAACTATCTTCTGGAGACTCATACGCTAAAAAAGGGGGGGGGGGATACAGAAAGACATGAAACCTTTTCATCAAACCCTTGCAATTCAAATCTTAAAACTAACTATGGGAAAAGATTTGTTTGTTCCAACAGGACAAAACGTCACCAACTTAACGGCTGAGAAAGAAAAGATACAGGTTTGCATTGAGTAGGATGTTCCTAAGTGATAGTTTTAACTAAGCTTCTTTTAATTTCTGAAAATCATATAAAAGAACCAGGCACAAGAAATACAATTCCTGGAAGGTAAGCATAAACCTGCCAATTTTATTTTATTTTATTTTTTGTTTATTCTTGTATGTGTATGAATGTACTGTCTGCATGTAGGTTTGTGCACCCCTGTCGTGCAATGCAGCGGAGGTCAGAAGAGGGCATTTGATTCCTCTGGAACTGAAGTTAAAGACGGTTCTCAGCTGCCATGTGGGTGCTGGGGATCGAACCCTGGTCCTCTACAGGAGCAGTTGGCACTCTTAACCGCTAGACCATCTCTCCAGCCCAGACCTTCCAATTTCAAAGGTGATTATCACGAATAATGTGGGTATGCATGCCTGTATGTATGTGAATAGATTATTTCATGTAGTGAAGTAATTAGGAATTCATGTGGGGGAAAACTTGTTTTTCATATATTCTTATTCATTGAGTATTCTTAAGGCTCAAATCGTAGGGAAAAGAAATCAGTTAACAGGAATCTTAATGAAAGAAATGTAAAAGTATTCTGTCTTGCTGATATGAAAGTTTTCATTTATTATGAAGTGTAATTTTGGGAAAAGAAGGAGAAGCAATCATTACAATTTAGTGACAATATTTTAAAGGAAACGTTCGGAAGCAGGTTATATTCCAGAATTTTTTACAGGACAACATGTGGTAATTAGTGAACCTAAAGTAAGGTTTAATCATCATCCATGGGTTGATTTACATGTGATGTAGAAAGCTAAAATGGGTTTTTAAATAGACCTGGAATACTTCCTGAAATAGAAGTAAAAACTTATATTGGTGTCCTTTCCTCCATGGTCCAATAATATGCTATGTTCTTTAAAAATATTTAAAATATTTAGGTCTGTCTAAGGAGCTGGAGATATAGCTCAGCAGATAAGAGTACATACTGATCTTGCAGATGTACAGGTCAGTTCTGAGATTGCATCCTAAAGCCACCAGTAACTCCAGACTCTGTGGAGTTGATACTTCTGACCTCTGCTGACGCCCACAAATAAGTGCACCAAATCCACTTATGGACTTATAAACATAATTAAAACTAAAACATATTTTTGTAAAAGGTGAGATTGTAAAATTAACTTGGTACCAATTAGATTTCTTAAAATTCAAAATATACATACTAATTACAAAAATGTAATATCTGTCTTTCCTGGAACAGCCTAAATTTCCTAACTGAGTTGCTATGCTTTATAGTAATGCATCTCTTTAAGTAATGCAAAAAGAAAGTCTAACTTAGCCTACTAGAATATAAAACATAATTGTTTAAAATATGATATAAGCTAGGTCTAACAAACTGAGTAAAAATATGTTTTGCATGACATAGTTGATTCTTATTCAATCATTATAAAAAACATTAAATTAAACGAAATAATGGCTCAAATGAAAGGCACTGCTTATTGAAATTGAAATACCTAGTTTTAATGTACGTTCACCTATCACAACAAAATGTTACCATGAACACAACTCTGGTATTGAATACTTAGGGACATGTTACTTAATGTTAGAAATTTGACAAAAATATTAATCAGGACAAGCAGTGAGGATGCCACTCCCTGTAGGACCCATGGACCACTAGTGGCCAGCCCTTACTTCCAAAAGGCACTGAGGAACACCAGCTGACCAGCCCCTACCACCAGAGAGTTCTGGCTCCAGATCAGCTCGAGCTCAGCTCCTGAAGGAGAGACAGGGCACTGTCCATGCACTGTGGACAGATTTGCAAGGGAATGACTCAGCATACAGCAGTTGAGGCAGAAGCCAATATGGCTCTGCTCCAGCAATATTGGAGACTCCAAATACTTTAGCTAGGGAACATTTCAAGTCACTTCCCCAGCTCCAAGCTAAGTTTTCTTGGCACTGGACTCAGGCACAGATTCTTTTTTTTTTTAACTTTCAAAAATTACTTTTATTTATTTACTTGTGTGTATGTGTATGTATGGGAATGCATGTAAGCATGAGTGTGGGCATGCGTGTGGGCATGTGTGTAGGCATGCGTATGTGGAGGTCAGAGGACAGCTTTGGGAGTCTGTTCTCCACCATGTGAGGATCGGACTTGGTAGCAAGTGGATTTACCTGCTGAGCCACCTCACAAGCCCAGGAAGGTATTAAGTTTTCTATAAAAGATCTGAATATCCCGTTATTAAAATACACTAGGAAGCATTCATTCTCTAATGCTTTCTGTAAGTTCATTTGAAATGTGAAATTTAATTGTGTAATATCTATAACATTCAGAAGAGAAATAGATTTCTGTCAACTCATGTATCCACAACCCAGATTTCACATTGTATCATATTTACTTCCAATTTCCTTTGTTCTCTTTAAAAACTCTTTTTTACCCTTACTTATTGCATGTGAAGGTCAGAGGACAACTTGACAGAAGTGGGTCTCTCTTACCCCATGGTTTCTGGGCAACCAACTTGGGTCTTCAGACTTGGTGGCAAGTGGTTTAACTCTCTGGGTCATCTATCCAGCTGTCCTTTAACTCTCCCTTTTTAAAAAGAGAAAATAGAATCAAAATGCTGCCTCTCCCTTCTTTCCTCAGCCTAAGATTCTTACAGCCAGCCCAAGCAAATGAGTAGCCTCACCTCACAAAGGGCAAGATTCAAGCAGACTTGATTATTACCTGTCCTGGGCTTCTGGAGAAGCAACAAATTAGAAGGTTGAGAACTAGTGCATCCCTACAGCACAAAATTAAAAGTGAAAACCTGAAACCTGGAGCTACCAGCCTTTCATGATAAATAAGAAGAAAATGGGAATGCACAGAGCTCAGATCAGGACCACCTGAGGCACAGGTAGGATCTGAGCACTTCAGCCAGGCAGACTGTTGGATAATCCTATCTGGCCACTTGGATAATTCTCTCATTTGTTTGATTCAATTGTCATGTGTGGCTGTGGGTGTAGAGTCATCCTGCTAGCTGGTATAAAAGTTGGGCCTGTTTCCACAGTGAGACTTGAGTGCACAGAGCTTAGATCTGGGATTCGCCAGGACCACCTCAAGCACAGAGTACCAGGACACAGGCTAAACAGGCATAACCCCTCCCACCACCACCAATTGGAATTGCCTTGGGATTGTCCAAGTGGATTCTTTGGAGAAACTTAAGGACAGAAAGGGGAGAGTGAGTTAGACTTCAAATAGAAAGCTGAAAACTTAGACAAGTCAATATTCCATAAGCAATGAGAAAAACAAATCAAACAAACAAACAACAAAGGCATCTGAATGAGGCAATCAAAGCAAGCCTTCAACAGAGTGAAGAGGCATTTGGGATTCACATTGGAATACAGGCAAAGAGAAACGCACATGCCAGGGACACGAAGAAGGGACAACATGGAAATCATGCAGGATAATTCCACTAGAAACTCTACCAACCTGATGGGAGATTCCAAGAATGGCATCCCCCTGGGGATGGCCCAGGACACAGATCTTAGGGGAACAATGGTGGACATATTCAAAGAAATCAAAGAGTATAAAGAACAAGTCATAGAACTAAGAAGAGAGAATGAAAAACTCAGGAAGAACCTAGAGAGAGAGAATGACAAACTCTGGGAATAATTGGAAACACTGAAATGATTCCATGTTGAAAAAGAAAAGGAAACCAAACCAGTAAAGCAAAGAGCTACAGGAAGAGATTGAGAAGCTCCAAAAGGAAGTGGAAATACTAAAGAAATCACAGGATGAAATGAAAAAAGGAAATCAGACACTCATCCAGTCAAGAGGAAAGGGATGGAAAAAGCCTCAGAAATAGAATGGTGGAAGCAGAACAAAGAATATCAGAACTGGAAGTTAACAAAGAACAAATAATAAGCTCAAATATAGATTATGAAAAATTTAAAAATACACAAAAGTGGAACAACCAGGAAATATAGGACACTATAAAAAGATCAAACTTCCTGCATCATAGAGGTAGAGGAAGGAGAAGAATCCCAAGAGAACGGTATTGATCAGATTTTCAACAGCATAATAAATGAAAATTTCCTCAAACTAAAAAAAAATAAAAGACAAACCAATGCAAATATAAGAAGTACATAGAACTCCAAACAGACAAGATCAGAAAAGAAACTCCCCATGCCATATCATACTTTAAATGCTAGACGCCCAAAACCAAGACAAAATTCTGAAAGCCACAAGAGAAAAACAACAAGTTACATATAAAAGGAAACCCATCAGAATTACAACAGACTTCTCAGTGAAAACTATGAAAGCAAGAATAACGTGGAGCAAAGCATTCCCACTGTTAAAGGATTACAGATGCCAACCCATATTACTATACCCAGCAAAAATGTCAATTATAGTTGAAGGAGAGAGAAAAAACTTCCATGACATAAACAAGATGAACAAATACATGTCCGGAAAATCCAACCCTTCGGAGAATACTTGAAGCAATTCAAAGGACAGAAGAAAAGAGCAACTATCCCCAGGCACCTAGAAAAAGAAACTATTAAAAACATAACTGGAGAAGTAGAAACTGAGACTAAAAATGGAAGTGGATAATAAGGTGAAGGGAACCAACATCCATCTTTCAATTATAACCTTAAATATTAATGAACTAACCTCCCCAATCAAAAGACATAGACTGGGAGATTTGATTAGGAAACAGAACCCATCTATATGCTGCCTACAAGAAACACATCTTACCTTCAAGTATAGGCACCACCTTAAATTGAAAGGATGGAAAAAATATTCCAACCAAATGTTTACAAAAAAAAAAAGCTTGTCACGTGCAGCAGTCTCGCTGGCAAGAACTTCACGCGGACAACAGGATTCTTCTGTGGTAATATTTATTGTGCACAGCTCTTTTGTGAGAAGGACCCCGAAGTGGGGAAGAAGCATTGTTTAAGTAGCAGTCTAGAGGGTTCGTGTATGCTCTGGATAGGTGCACTGTCCGATGCCTCATTAGCATGCCCAAGGTGCGGGCTCAGAGAGTAGTAGTCATGCGCAGTTTGTCCAATGCAAAGGCAACGGCGGGAAGCGGCTTGTAGTGACTCAGGAAGTCGGCGCCATCTTTAGGGCGTGGTACAGCACACATTGTTTGTGTGGTAGGCTGCCAACAGTTCCCCCTTTCTGTTTTAATAGAGCAAGGTCTCTGGGCCGCAGCTGACTGTTCAGGGGCGACATAACCTGTCAGAGACTCTATTAAAATTGGCTGGGAGAATGTCTGTCTTAGGTTGCCTCTGCAGAGGTATTCCTTACCCGTCATGGGGTGGACAGACAGCTTTTGGTCTGTTCCCTGTCTTAGGTTGGTAATACTTGCAGCAGGTCTTACCCGTCATTGACTACTTCTCCAGCATACTAAGCCAAATGTTTGGGGAGGAGCCTGCTTCCAAAGCCGCAAGGGCCTGTGCAATGACTACTTTATCGCGCTGATGCTGGGCACGGAGCCTACACATAATCCAGAGCATAATTATAATCCCTCCACATAGAAATAGGCCAAACCCTGCCACCCCTGCCCATTGTTTGAAGTGTGAGACGGCAGCAGTAATCCAGGAGGCCAGTCCTTCAGCAAGGGAGGCGTCCACTCTAGTCGAGTTCACGGTGACAATAGCCATACGAAGTTGGTTCATCAAGCTGTCAAATTCTCCAGTCCAATTACCTAAAAGATATCTAGACAATTGGTTAGACAAATTTGCTGCCCTTGTGAAGTTTTGATATTGGATGCTGGTCACACATAGGCCAGAATATTTCCACTCACAGCCAAGCTGGGCTAGCTGCCATAGTTCAAATGTAGTAGAAGTATTCCAAAAGGTAAAAGGCCGTTAATTGTCCAGCGTACTCCCCGTGACTGGCATCCTGTCCAAGGGGGCAAAGCTGTTTCCCTCCGGCCAGTACAGAAGGGTGACCATTTAGGTTGAACTGGACCCTTTGGCTGAGAGATAGGCCATCATCATTGGCCCTCCCAGGCGTATCAGGGGCATCAAACCATGCAGCAGTTTGATTATACATTTGAACACATTCTGAGCTGTCATTTATATTACTTACCTTATGGAAGCACAAGCTGCCACTTAATATGAAGCTTTTATTTTTATTAATGTTAGCTAGTTCTATATCTAAAGGCAAATAGGGTACATCTAAAGATGGATTAGTACTAAAGAGGTGGGGAAAGAGTTTAGCATCATGACGAACTGGCATTGGCCTTGGGAACACCGACAGTATCCCCCAGCTGTCCTGGGACTCCCAGAGATTTGCCTGCCTCTGCCTCCCAAGTGCTGGGATTAAAGGCAAGCGCCACCATGCCCGGCTACAATTATCCCCTTGTAAGGGCTGTAACAAACAGCCTTTTAAAGGCAAACATCAGCAACACTTTTTCCCTTCTCTATATAATACAGATTACATAAAGGCAGACAAATCCACATTTATGGAAAGCATTAAGCATTTGCTGCATGGAAGATTTTTTAGTTCTAATACTAGTAGTACAGAGTCACAGAGCATATTTTTAACACTTAACTTGCAGGTTCATTGAATATGGTTATGTTTTTAACTCCTGGAATAAATGGGTAGCTGTTTTTAAATCTCTACTGACAAATTAATTGAAATAGCTCTGGTTAAGCATTGATATTTAGAAAAAAAGTAAAAATCAAATGGTTTATTGTTGCTTTTTGCCATTTGGTAGCATTTACACACAGGCTTCGATCTTCAGAATACCCTGGATTCAGTAGAAAAACCTTTTAAATGAAGTTTTGTACAATAGAAACTTTTCAGCAGTCAAAATTTAAGACTGTAAAAAAATACATGCAAAACATACTTTTTTGAAAACACTTAACTTTGAACAAAGCACCAAACTACACAAACGCAGATTGGGAACATTTGCCTCATGGCATGTCGCGCCTCCGGGGAACAAAAGGAGGTGGAGCATTTCCCAGATGCATAAGGCGGAGGAGCCGAAGGCAGGGGAGCGGGAAAGCTATGGGACCTGTTTACTTTCAGTTTTAACCTTTTCTTTCGCCGGGCGGGGCGAAAGTGTTCATTTTTGTACCGGGCTGCTTCCTCCTCTAATTCCTCCTCCTCAGATAGCGGTAATTTCTCATTAGAATCTGAATCATTTAATGTCAGGGCTTGTAGGTCTCTAAATGGGTATAAGGTACCTTTATTAATAATCTCGCTAGCATCCTCTTTTTTCTTTGAATGCACATCTAACCTTTCACTCCGTTCTGTTTCTGACATGCTTTCCTGAAGGTCCGCAAGGGCTTGTTGTCCTTCCCCAATTTCTTTTTTAAACAATGGTACAAGGACAATTACAACAGCCAATAAAATAATTAGGCAAGCTTCCAATCCCTCTAGATCATCAGAGAAAAGCATATCTCTCAGAACTTAACTTAAAGAAAAACTTACCTGGCCACAGTTCTGAACCCTCTTCGGAAGTCGAAGGGTCCTCTCGGCGCCAGCGATGATGTCAGGTTCCCGGGTGTTCGGCACCACTTGTCACGCGCAGCAGTCTCGCCGGCAAGAACTTCACGTGGACAACAGGATTCTTCTGTGGTAATATTTATTGTGCACAGCTCTTTTGTGAAAAGGACCCTGAAGTGGGGAAGAAGCACTGCTTAAATAGCAGTCTAGAGGGTTCGTGTATGCTCTGGATAGGTGCACTGTCCGATGCCTCATTAGCATGCCCAAGGCGCGGGCCCAGAGAGTAGTAGTCATGCGCAGTTTGTCCAATGCAAAGGCAACGGCGGGAAGCGGCTTGTAGTGACTCAGGAAGTCGGTGCCATCTTTAGGGCGTGGTACAGCACACATTGTTGGTGTGGTAGGCTGCCAACAAAAGCTGGTGCTGCTATTTTAATATCAGGCAAAATAGACTTCAAAGTAAAAGAAATCAGAAGATACAAAGGAGGCCATTGCATTTCTATCAAAGGAACAATTGACCATGAAGATTTCACAATCATGAATATATATGCACCAAAGTCTGGTGCACCAAACTTTATAAAGACAATTCTCTAGGACCTCAAGGCACATATTAACCCCAGTACATGCATAGAAAGGGACCTCAATACCCAACTGAGCCCATTGGACAGGTCAACTGTACAAAGAATAAATAGACATCTGAACTGAATGATAATATACACCAAATGGACCTCACAGACATCTGCTGAATATTCCACCCTAATACCAGAGAATACACTTTCTACTCAGCACCCCATGGAACATTCTCCAAAATCGACCACATCCTGGGACACAGAAGAAACCACTACAAGTACAAAAATTTTGCAGTAATTCCATGCATTCTATCAGACCACAATAAAATAAAGCTCATTATCAATATCAGGATAAGCCCTACTATCCACAAGAATAAATGGAGACTAAGAAACATATCCTGAATAATCAAAGGGTCAAAGAAGAGATATAGAAAGAAATAAATTCATTCCAGGAAGTGAATGACAATAAAACAACACAACAAAACCTATGGGATTCTTTGAAAGCAGTCCTAGAAGAAACTGAAGATATAATAAGAAACCTCCCAATTAAAAAAAAAGCCCAGGCCGAGTTGGTTTCACAGCATAATACTATAAAACATTTCAAATAGACTTACAACCATTATTAATCAAATTGTTTAGAAGGATACAAACAGAGGGAATTCTCCCAAATTCCTTCTATGAAGCCAGCATCATTCTAATACCAAAGCCAGGCAAAGATACAACCAAAAAACGAGAAATATAAACCAATCTCATTAATGAACACAGATGCAAAAATTCTCAACAAAATCCTTGCAAACCACATACAGACCTACTTCAAAAAGGTCACCCATCATGACCAAGTTAGATTCATAACAGAGATGCAGAGATGGTTCAACATATGAAAATCAATAAATATCATAAAACATATAAATTGACAAAAACCACAAGATCATCTCAATTGATGCTGAAAAAACCTTTGACAAAACCCAGCATCCTTTCATACTTAAAGTCCCAGAGGGAATTGGATTGGAGGGATAGTTTCTCAATGTAAATCAAAGCCATATACAGGAAACACACAGGCAATATCATCCTAAATGGGGAAATGACAGAAGCATTCCTTTTAAAGGTAGGAACTCACCAAGGCTGTCCCCTGTCACCACTCTTCTTCAATGTAGTGCTTGAAACACTTGCCAGGGCAATAAGACAAGACAAGGAAATTAAAGGAGTACTAATTGGATAAGAGGAAGTCAAGCTATTCCTTTTACCCAAAGGATGCTAAAAACTCCACGAGAAAACTCCTAGAAATGATTAAGATCTTCAGTATAGTGTCAGGATACAAAATTAACCTAAAAAATCAGTATCATTTCTTTACAACAACAACAAGCAACTGAAGGAGGAATACAAGGAGACCTTCCCACATACAATAACCTCAAAAGCAATAAAATACCTAGGAATGAACCTAACCTAAGACACCAAAGATCTTTACAAAAAAAAATTTTTTTTTAAACCCTGAAGAAGGAAACTGAAGAATACATCAGAAGACAGAAAAACCTCCCATGCTCATGGATTGGGAAAATTAATATAGTAAAAATGTCCATTCTACCAAAACTCTTGTACACTTTTTTTATTAATTAATTTTTTTATTGATGCTTTGTGTATTTCATACATCATTTTCCAATTCAGTTCAGGCGTATATCCCCTTCCCTTCACCCCACCCCACCCCTACCCATCCCAGATCATGCATTCTGCCATAACTTTTCTGCATCTTTCTGTTTTTTTGTTGTTGTTGTTGTTTTGATTTCATTTTTTTAACAATAAGTGATAGTTTGTGAGTACAAACATCCTTCATGTAAAACCAATTTGCGAGCAGTTGTGCCCAAACCCATACAGCTCACGGGTCCCACCATCCAGCAGGGGGCGGGGGCTTGTATGTTCAATCAAGTTGATCAAATGAGTGGTCCAGGCTATATTGTTTCTGTTAGTTTATACCATTTCACCCCAATCGCAGCCTTACATTCTACAGCCCTCTCTTCCGCAGAATTTTCCCTAGCTTAGAAAAGGGGCACAGTGGGATGAGAAGCAAAACAGTCTACTCTTTCTGGCTTGTCTTGGTCTCTAGTCCAATCTGGCTGTTTTCTTCATTGGCTGCCACAGGCTATGTCCCCAGGCCAGTAAACCTTTAAGTCCTACTAATGAAGCATATGCCATTAGATATATAGGTTTTTAAACATTTTATAAATATAGCCTCCGGTACCCTACCAAGAAGGACTCACAATTGATAATAGGTATTTAAACCACACCTATTGTTATGGTAGGTACTGTTAAGACACAGATCGTCTTGACGATCGCGGTTATGTCTTAGTACTCTCCACGCTGTATACAGAGCAGTCATCTCATAGCTCATCTAGTATGACAGGGTTCCCCAAAGTACCCGTAAGCTCTGGCTGTGCGTTTTCGCTTCTTCCTAACCATTTTTTAGAGGCGATGTAAGCTGTTCCTTTGGTCACTCAGCCGGGGATCCATTTATCATCATTAAGACATAACGGAGAGAGCCAATAGATCCCAATCTCGGATAGATTCTGGGACTTACTACCCAGACGACGCTGACCATCTCTGCGGCCGCTACTGCGCCATCCGCCGGAGTCTCGCACGTCTCCAGCTCGCTATGAACCCGGTGTAGGGCTGGCTGACTTGATGGAGGGGTCTGTTTTGATCGTTCGGAGACCCTCATATTCCTCTTTCTCTTGGACGTGCTACCTGTACATAGACACCTCTCTCATTCCCAAGAGACCACCGTATTGCTATATAATAAGAGAAGACAACCGCGAATGCCAACGAGTCATCCCGCTAGATCGCATACTACTGTACCCGCATCAGCTGCTGCGATACTTAATCGGCTCCAACGGCGCGCAGACGTCTTGAGATACGGCCATCTCATCCTAGGTACGGTAGAGAATGCATCCAGTTGAGGAAAGGAAAACTCTCACCTAATTTCCTTTTTGTGTGGTGTCGTTGAGAGTGCCTCGTGCAAAGTCCCATCACCGAGATGATTACTCTGAATTGCGCAGAACGCCTTAGAATAATCCATTTGCGATGGAGAGACGGTACGTCCGAGGATTCTTATGTTATACCTCCTGGATGTAGGCTCCATTTCAACTCCTCAAATCCATAGCATTACATTGCTGTTAACCTCAACCTGAAGTCTGACCGCTTAGCACAAGCGTAACTACTTTAGCATTATATTTGGTTACTTAGACAGCTCTAGATCTTCACATATGCGAATAATCCTTTCACAGTTTCTATGTCATTAGTCATTAAAGAAGCAGTCATTTACCAGTATTTTACAGGAAATACCTCTATAACAGTGGCTCCATCTTACACGTAGAAACAACCTCACTTCAATCATCTATTCTCCTTATTCATATGGTGGGTGTTAGAAAGTCCTTGTATTAAAACCTTGCAGCACTACAAGTTCAAGTTTCGTTAGGATCATTAAAAATCGGTTTTTACAAGTAGGAGGCCAGAGAGGGGCCTGATGTCTTCACAATCTGAGGCATTTTATCCCTTCAATCCCAGAGGAGGACAATCCTTCTGCTGGGACTTTCTGGTACTAAATCCTACATCATGACAAAGCTGAAACTTTTTTTCTCAGCCATTAAATTGGTGAGACTCTGCCTGTTGGAACAACAAATCCTTTCCCATAGTTAGTTTTTAGTTTTAAGAAAAAAAAAAATTTGAATGCAAGGTTTTTTGACAAAAAAGTTTCGTATCTATCTATATCCCCCTTTTAATTATTTAGATTTTATAGTTTTGACCATGAGTCCTCCACAAAAGCAGTTGTATTATATAGTACCTATTAGGGTGGAGTCAGAGCACAGAGTTCATAAAGTTCACCCATGCTGTTGTTGGTGTTACTGTATTGTGACTAACTTGGGAAACAAACTTTATTTTTGAAATTAAATCAATCCTATAGGTTGAAAGAGATTTGCTACCAGCTGTGAATACTAATGACAGCAAAATTATAGAGAACATTTGTTTATACCAATCCAAAGTAATTGTATAAACAGTTTTAATTAAAGCTTAATGTGGACAACAGGCATTTATATCACAATTACTCAAGTCATTACCTTTTTATTTTTTCATTCCTTTAAATTTTTTGTTTAATATGCACATATTTACTTTTACTAAGTCCAAAACCCATGTATCTGTAGACAGGAGTCTGGCCAAAACGGATACTTGTTGAATCCTCACGGTCAATTAAATAGGCACCAATCGAATATACACCCGTGTCCCTCTCCACCGTGTCCCACCTTTCCTGGTCACCATTCAGTCAGTTTTCTGATGCAATCATTCTGTTGTTCTTAGATATGCATCCCTCTTCCCACAAGAAATTTATAACGGTTATGGTTACTAGCAATCACACATAGAGAGATAACCATTTGCCTTTGTTTTTCTGGGACTTGTTACTTCACTTAACATGATGTCTTCTAGCTCCATCCATTTACCTGCAAAGTTCATGATGTTGTCTTTCTTTACTGATGCAGAGATCCATTGTGTACATGTACCACATTGTTTTCTCTGTCCACTCGTCAGTTTGAGGGCATTTGGGTTGATTTTTCCCATTATTTTGCTATTCGTGACGGACATCGCCATGACAATAAATTATAGCTGTCTATGTGTCTCTGCGGTAAGATGAGTTCTTGTGGGTACATACACAGGAGTGGTGATGACTGAGTCAAATGGCCAGGATTCATTTTTGGGGACTTCCTAAGGGTTCCTTTCCCCACCTGTTCCATAGGGCTGACAACCCAAGTTTTACCTTTCCCACAAGAAATCAGGTTGATGTACCATTCAGCATCGTCTAATCCATCATAGCCCCCTAAACCTCCTACTTTCTCGCTAACTGTAGTTCACGAACTCCACCCGTCCCCCTAGCCTACCGACCGGCACATCTTATCTGGCATCATTTATTTCCTTGATCCTAGCCAGTCTTACTGAGTAATATGATATCTTAAAATGGTATTAATTTTCGCCTCGCACCACAGTTCTTGTTTCCTGCTGCTCTATATTAATATAGTGTATAGACCGGATTGACGTCTCTCGTTCTGTGCTGATGTAAGGTGTTTCTCCCCATCCGCCCAGTCTCCCTAATTCCCTGTCCCTACATTTCGATGATTCGAATTTATGTGCTATAATCGTACTATATATCGTCTACTACTCCATCTCTCGACCTGCTGCTGAGTTGAGTGAGAGTTTTCATTAGTCATTACTTCATTTGCAGGATGGCCTTCCGTCGCCTCAGTTCTTCTTTAGTTTTAAGATTTGAGCCTAGCGATCTGCTCTCCTCACTCTGAAATAATCTTTGTTGGATACGTTGTATTGCTGTGAGTTTCTACCATCTGTGTGGTTTTTTTCTTTACTTCCTTTATTGTTCCTTTGGATGTACAGAAGCTTTGAGTTTACAGAGAGTCCATTTGTCCAATTGACGACCTTCTTCTTGGTTGCAGCTGCTGTCTGATCTAAGAAGTCTTTTCCTACACCTTATGTCTTGTAGTCTGCTGTCCCTGTCGATGATTTCTGTGTGTCTATCACTCTCCCAGAGCTTTTGGATTTTCACGTTGTGGAGGTCTATGATCCATTCTGTGCTAATTCGACTTTTCTGGTACCACGCACGGAGGAGAGGGTATAAAATGACTACTTGTAATTCCACTATGCGGCTAACCGACGCCCGGGTGGAGTCTCTTGTATCAGTTGCGTCTAGCTACGGCTTGTGTGTGCCACTCTTCTTGCCAATGTGTCTCTTGGCCTCCTTATCAAATTATGAGATGGCTGGGAATCGCTCTTATGTGTGTGTGGGCCAGTTAGTCTTCGCCTTCAATAGTCCAAGTTGGAATACTGAACTGGCTATCCTTGCCTCATTTCTTGTGCTCTTCCGATGCTACGCCTGGAATCTCACTTGCTAAGCTACTGACTAAAGCCGCACATATGTTTGTTTGTCAACTATTTACTTTTGCCTACCATGCTGCTAGATTGGGGGTTGCCTCCCCGCTTCTCTCTCTCGTGTCACATTTTCTTTGTCCGCTGCGTTTTGCTCTTTGGCTATTCAGCGGTCGTTGCCTTAGTATCATTTTCCAAATGAAAAAGAGGATTCTTTCTCAAAAACCTGTGAAGAAAGCTTCGTTGTGGATTTTATTTGGATTGCATAAATCTGTAATACAAGTTTAGACAGAAGACAGTTTTTACTATTATTTTTTCCCATCCACGAGCATGGGAGGTTGTTCATCTTCTGATGCTTCTTCAATTTCTTCTTCAAGGTTTTAAATTTTGTTGTGAGGTCCTGATGTCTTTTGGTTAGGTTTCCATATTTTTGTTTTTGAGGCTTTTATGATTGGTAGTTTCTTTGTACTCCTTCTTCAGCTGCCTACTGTTGGTGTAGAAGAAAGGCTACTGATTTTTTTAGGTTAATTTGGATCCTTCACCCTTACTGAAGCTCTTAATCGATTCTAGCAGTTTTCTGGTGGTAGTTTTGACATCCTAAGTAGGACATTAGTATCATTCAGAAAAAGGGATGCTTGACTTCCTCTTTTCTGATTAGAACTCTTTTAATTTCTTTTTTGCTTATTGCCCTAGCAAGGGATTCGAGCACTACATTGAAATTGGAGTGTGACAGGGGACTCCTTTGACCGGTTCCTACTTTTAAAAGGGATGCTTCTGTTGTTTCCCCAATTAGGATGATACTGGCTGTGTGTTTGTTGTATATGTCTTTGATTACGTTAAGGTATGATCCCTCCAACCAATTCCCTCTAGGACTTTAACTAACGGTGTAATGCTGGATTTTGTCAAAGCTTTTTCTGCGTCAATGAGATGATGGTGTGTTTTTTGTTTTCAGTCCATTTATATGCTTTGATGATATGTATGATTTGCATGTTTGAACCATCCTGCATCTCTTGTATGAATCCAACTTTGGTCATGGTGGAATCTTCTTGATGTGGTCTGTATGCATTTTGCCAATATTCTATTTAGAATTTTGGCATCTGTGTTCATTAGGGGATGGGTCTTAAGTTCTCCTTTTTAGTTGCATCTTTGCCTGTTTTGGTTTAGAGTGATGCTGGCTTCATGAAGAATCTGGGAAATCCCTCCATTTGTACCTTAAACAACTTGAGTAGTTATGATTGTAAGTCTTTTTGAATATTTATTAAATTCAGCTGTGAACCATCTGAGACTGGGCATTTTTGGTTGGGAGGCTACTTTTTACATATTCAATTTCTTCACATATTATTGGTCTCTTTAAGCTATCGATCTCTTCTAGGTTGACTTTCATGTTTCCCAAGATTTCAGATATTTCATCCATTTTCTAGGTTTTTCAAACTTAGTAGGTGGTAGGGTTTTAAAATTCCGTATGATTTCTTGGATCTTTTTTCAATTAGCGTATCTGTTGTGATATTTCCCATTCCATCCACAGATTCTATTGATTTTGAGTTGTTCCTTCTTTCTTTGGTTAACTGGGCTAGAGTCTTCTATCTTGTTTATTCTCTCAACGAACCAGCTTTGGATTCACTGAATTTTGTATGCGTTTTGTTTCATTCATTGATTTCTGCCTCTGATTTTTGTTATTTTCTTCTTGTTTTTGCTGCATTTAGGATTCATTGTTGTTTGTCTCTCAAAAGTTACTTTTAGCCTGGTAGGTGTTAGATATGTATCACTTTGCCTCTTCTGTTTTTTTTTTTTTTTTTTTTTTTTTTTTTTTCTTTTTTTACCATGTAGGCAGCTTTAAGCTAATAAAACTTCCCCTCTGTATGCCGCGGCTCTACTTTACAGCACACAAGTATGTGCGCTCACTCTCTGATTCACGTCTAGATGTGATCTATAACCTAGGCTATTATCTGTAATCCCCCAGTCTGCTCACCCATAGGTCTTTGCTGCATTGTGTGTATTGTCATTGTCATTTCAGTTCCAGGAATGTTTTTTCTCTTTATTTCTTCCTTCAGCACCCATTCATGATTCAGAAGCGTGTTTGTTAGTCTCATGTGTTCTTGCAGTGTTTAGGGTTTATTCTGGTATATGTGATGTTGAATCGTGTTGATGTTGAGTCTTATTGCATTTGGTCTACAAGAATGCATGAGATTATGCTTTAATTCTTTTTGTTATTGTTGAGTTTCCTCAAACGCTGGAAACTACAGTGATGGGCTTGGTCAGACCAAAAGAGAAAGGGTCAAATAGCAGCTTTCTGTTCTACCTTTCAAGTCTGTGTGCAATTGCATGAGATGCTCTCCAAATCCTAAGGCCTTCCACTCTCTGTTGCGCCACGATATGATCGATCTAATTATATGCATGTGTGGACGAGGCAAGGTCTGACGCTCCACACCAGGATTAAAAGTATCCGAAGTAGGGTGTGTCGCTGCTAGCTTATGTGGCATTTACAACGTTGAGGAAAATATGATTAAATTCCTAAAAACGCTGATAACGCCAGTTAACCTGTGCCAACTGCTACAACTCATGCTTATCATATCAGTGATTTGTTAATCTATGTGTCCTTAAGTATCTGTTGTGGCGCACTGCCCATAGATGTTGACATCTTAGAATCTGCTTTCTTGTGGACATAAAAGTCGTTTATGTTCCCAGATAATGTTCTGTGACTACAGGGTTGTCCATAATATGTATTTGAGTCGTTGGTATGGTGCTATTCATTCAGTTCAGAGTCTTATCTGTTTATGCGTGCATACTTGCTCGTGTATGGTACTACTGATGACGAATTCATTGACCAGGATGAAACATTGTAAGTGGAATTGTATTCTAAAGGTGCCTAAGCCAATCAACTTAGAAACCATATTATCTTAGTGTTAATGTGTTGGTGTGTATAAAGTAAAATATCTCCGAAGTGACCTTAGATAGTAATCCGTGATGAGTGTTTTCTTTCTTTATTTGTTATTTATACAAAGTATGTTGGTCACCTCTGCCACCTGTCTTTAGGATATGTATAAAGTAGATTTACAATGGAATTGATTTAGTCAATTAGAGAGATGTTCTAGTGCGTCAAAAATTTCATTTCTAGCGTTGTAATTTATGTGAAAGTTTTGAATGGCCTGATAACTACTACTTCTGTCCATTTTTACAGAACTTTTTTTATTTTTTTATGACTTCTTCGTGTGTCAAAGTCCATAAATAATCTGTTTTATTTATGAATAATACACTATGAGCTAAGTGTAAATTTTATCTGTCTATTCTATGCCAGGACGGCTACAGAATAATTCTTTCTCTACTTTTTTAGGTGTGCACCAATATTGAATTTAGAACACAATGCAATGGTGTGCTAAATTCTCTTCCATGTTCCTGTTGCTGTGCATGTCACACTGTTAGTCAAGTGTTGAAGAATGGGGTGCCTGTCCTTGAATTCGAGATGGGTTCCTTGCAGAGGCTTGTCATCTGGAAATTGGGGGCTCGACACTAGTCTGTTGAGTCTAACCAATCCCCTTAATGCTCCTCCCGATTGTCTATTGCTCTCTTTGTCTCTGCTCATGAGGATCCCAGTGGCCGCGAAAGGAGTTTATATTTTTGGTTATTTTATATTTTTGTTGTTTAATGTATCTCGCAAAACTTCCGTTTATTTTTTTTAATTATTTTTTATCTATCTTTAAAGATTAAATTGCTATCTTTTTGATTATGCGTTTACTCTGTGGTTTGACTCACTTTTTAATATGAGTTTATTTATTCCAATTTCAGATTCTAGAGTCTTACTTTTTTCCCTCTTTCCTTCCCGCGCCTTCAACAGCAATAGTCCGAGCTTCTTCTATCCTCTTTCATGGCATTCTTGCGTTGACTTGTAACTTTGTCATGCATGTATTTTTCTCGAAGTTTTTGTTCGTGTTTTCCTGAGCCATGATATTATGTGATTCATATCCTCTGTTTTGTTTTTGGAAGAGATATCAACTCCCTATCTCTCATTCTACATGAAAAAATTTGCACCATTTTTAGTATTGCAGGCTGTGTGAGACAGTCCTTCTAAAGAGCCTACGAGCTGGCCACCCACTCATCCCAGTTTAACAGTGGGAATGTTTTGCTCCATTTTCTTCTTGCTTTCATGTTTCGTGGTGCACAGGTTGTAGTCTATCGATCTCAAGGTGTATTTTTCAATATTGTGGATCGGTTCCCTTTGTATGGAACTAGTTGTCGCGTATATAGTTGCCCTTCATTGTACTCTATTGATTCTGGTTTTGGTTAGCTGGCGCATACTTAAAGTCTTATTATAGAAATTAGAAAACGTTATGCAGTGTGTGGACCAGTGGTCGTGGATACTCGTTTTTCTGATTTTACGTCTGATAATTTTAGGTTATTTCTCACGTAGTCCTATTATGCTCTTGTCTTTTGTTTTTTAAATAATTTAAACATTTTCATATAGGGCACTAGGATGAAAAATTAGTATGTTGTAGTCCAGGTATAAGTTTTTTCAATGCTAGTATAGTCTATTTGAATAGATGGATACCCAAAGATAACTTTATTTCTCCCGTTGATATTGGGGCACAACCGTTTTCACTTCTATGCCTATGATGCAGAGTTTTGGACATTTTCATTAGTTCGTGGTCACACCATATTTGTGCCTCTGCCTTTTCGTCTTTGGGCCAATGGGTAATATATGCCATGTTTATAATTTCATAAATCTTTATACTATCTTTTGAGTTGTATTTAGTTGCATCTCCGTCTATACTCTTTCCTTCATCCTGACATATTATCCATTTCTGCCTTTCTCTCCTCCTATATTATTATGTGCTTGTGAGGCTGTATTATGTGCTTACCTCTTCTTCCTGTGTTATACATTAAGACTATGTGCTCTCTATTTGTCTATGACATATGTACTCCTCGCTAGATATTCATAGGCCTTAATGATAAATTATCATTTCCAGCCTTATGCAGTAATCTAAATTCGTCCTGGACTTACACGTTTGTTATCCTTCTCCCATCGGTGTGGGAGTTGGCGGTCTCTCTTGTTTTCTCGGTAGTATGGATTGCATAGACAATTCGTATAAGAGTCATGTTAGTGTGAATTTATATTCTGACTCACGTACCTTAGTCTATATGGTTTGGTGATTTCTTGTTCTCGTATTTTCCTTCCTCAGTTTTTCTATGATGTCAATATTTATTTTCCTCGTATTGGTTCCTTTTGAGTTATTTTCCTCATTCTCTTCTTACCACTGATTATACTTCTCCTTGCATCTCTTCTTCTCTTTTTCTTATGTTGTCATTTACCCCTCTGGCTCTTTTTGGTTTTCATTCTCTTTCTTTACTTCTCTGAGTTCTTCCTTTAATTTGTCATTGTATCCATCTAGGTCCTTTTGGTTTTCATTCTCCTCTTTACTTCTCTGATTTTTCTTATGTTCTTAATTTCTCTGCATAGGTCTGCAATTAGTTCTCTAAGGTTTGTTTCTGGGTTCACTTCCAGGGGATCCCACTTTAGGAATCTTCCATATGGTTGTTAGAGCTTGGTGCAGAATTATCTGCACCTTTCCCATGTCTTCTCTTCTTTGTCTCCCTGGCATGTGGGTTTCCCTTTTGTGATTCAAATCCCAATTGTCTTTTCAGTTTGTTGAAGGCTGAAAGCTTGTTTTATTTTGCTTGCCTCCTTCCAATGCTTTTTTTCCCTTCCTTCTCTCCTCCTTGTTTATGGAGTGTTGACTTGTCTAGGTTTCAGGCTTTCACTTTTGTTTATATATTGGATACTGGAAGTCTCTTCCTTTCCTGTTCTGGATGTTCTCTTAATCCTCTGGATACTCTCTCCTCAATTCCAGGTGTTGGCGGCAGGGGGGGTGTTATTCCTGACTTAGCACGTGCCCTGGTACCTGCATGCAGCAGTGGCGTGCTGCTCCCTGCGCAGGACCAGCCAAGGATAATTCCCTGCTAAATACTAGCAATCCAGTTTAAGTTCCCAAGTATTTACCCAGGACACCTATCATACAAGAACTATCAAAAATTAATCAAAGAATTCAAGGAATTTAAATAAATAAATAATTTAAACAACACATAAACAAATCAAAAAACTAGAAGGAGACAGATTAAAATAAGAAAATTGTAAACGTTGGAATGGGGTGGAAATACTGAAGAAAATGCAAGTTGAAGTGAAAAAAGAAACTGAATACTCATCCAGTCAACAAAAAAGGACAGGAGAAAGCCTCAGTAACAGAATGAATTAAGTAGAAAATAAAATATCAGCACCAGAAGGTAACATGGAAATACTGGAAAGCTCAAGCAACGTTTATGAAAAATTAAAAAAAAAACACACACACACAAGAATGGAATAATCAGGAAATATGAGATGCCATGAAAAGACCAAACTTGTGCATCATATGTATAGAGGATGGAGATTAATGCCAAGATAATGGTATCAAACACATCTTAAGCAGAATTACAGAAGAAAATTTCCCCAAATTGAAGATAGAGCTACTCATACAAATACAAGAAGAACATAGAACACCAAATGAACCAGACCAGAAAAAATTGTTCATGCCATATCATAGTAAAGCAATAGATGCCCCAAACAAAGAAAGAATACTGAAAGTTACTAGAAAAAAAAATTGACAAGTCAAGTATAAAAGAAAACCCATCAGAATTATAGCTGATTTTTCAATGCAAATGGTGAGAGACAGAAGAGCTTGGACCAAAGTATCCTTAGTGCTAAATGACTGTAGATGCTCAACCAGATTACTTTACCCAACAAAATGTCTATTATAATTTAAGGAGAAATAAAAATCTTTCATGACATAAATAAGAATGACTATATGTCCAGAAAACCAACCCCCTTCAGAAAATACTTGAAGCTATACAAAGAGTAGAAGAAGGGAACAACTATTTCCAAGTTGCAAGAGAAATAAATCCATGAATGTATAACTCTGGAAATACAACCCTAGCCAAAAATGCAAACAGAAACTAAACAAATGGGAATAAATATACGTCTCTCAATAATATCTTTAAATATTAATAGTCTGGACTCCACAATCAAGAGGCATATACTGTGAGAATGGATTAAGAAAGTGAATCCTTTTTCTGGTCTACAAGAAACCCATCTTGCCTGCAAAGGTAGGCACCATCTTGAGGTGAAAGTTTGGGAAAAAATAGTCTAAGCAAATGGTTCTCAGAAGTAAGCAAGTGTTGCTATTCTAATTACAGAGAAGATAGACTTCAAATTAAAATGAATCAGAAGAGATGAAGAGGGTCACTACATTCTTATAAAGGGAACCATTAAACATGAATACTAACACATTAATAGTAGGGGACTTCAACACCCTACTCTGCCCATTAGACAGACCAACTGGACAAAAATTAATCAGAGATACATGTTAACTGAACAATACAAAACCAATACAATACAGCAAATGGACCTGACGGATATCTACCAAATACTCCACCCAAACACATTAGAATATGCTTTCTATTCAGAACCCCATGGAACATTCTCCAAAACCAACCACATACTGGGACACAGAACAAATCTCAGCAAATACAAAAAAAAAATGAAATAATCCCATGCATTCTATCACACCACAATGCAATCAAGTTTAATATCAACACCCGAAGGAGCCCTACTATCTACATGAAATCATGGAGACTAAACAAAACAGTCCTAAATAATGAATGGGTCAAGGTAGACATAAAGAAAGAAATAACATATTCCTGGAATTAAACAAAAAATAACAATAAAACAAAACTAAACCTATGGGACACTATAAAATCAGCCTGAAGAGGAAAATTTACAGCCCTAACTGCCTATATTAAGAGAGAGAGAGAGAAAGAGAGAGAGAGAGAGAGAGAGAGAGAGAGAGAGAGAGAGAGAGTTCGGGGCAAGTATTCAGTGGCTGTTTACTTGCTGCTGCTGCTCTAGCTTGGGGTGGAGTCTGAGGGGACTGGCAGTCCAGCTGACGGGGAAAGGTGTCCCAGAAGGCCTTGTGAGCTAGGAGCTGAGGATTGAACACAGAGGGTACCCCTTGCAACCCAAACACCCCCTCCCCCACTGCCAACTGGAACCCCCAACTGGAACTCAGGAGACAGTGGCTGACAGCAGCGGGAATACAGTATTCAGAAGGTGTCACCCGGGTTGCTACCCACCCATGTCCTGCAGAACAGTAAGGGAAAAGTGAACTATACCTTCCAATATATAACCAAAATTGAAAGCCTAAAACCTAGACAAGTCAACACTCCATTCAGAAGGAGAATATAACAGAAACACCCAAAGGAATCAAGGAAAGCAATCCTTCAAAAAAGTGAAGAGGCATTCAAAATTCCAATCAGAATACAGTCAAAAAGCTAACCACATGACGAGAGAACAATGAAAGAACAATACGGGAAAAGCATGGAACAACTCCACACCAAACTCTCCAGAGCCAGTGGAGGACCCCTACAATGGGATCTCTGTAGAGGTAATCCAGGACACAGATGCCCAAATAACACTTACAGACATATTCAAATAAATCATAAAACTAAGGGAAGAGAATGAAAAACTCATAAAGGACCTAGAGGAAGACAAGGACAAACTTCAGAAATAACTAAAAGGTGAAAATGACAGGTTCTGGAAAGAGCTAGAGGGACAAAATTACAAACTCCAGAAGGAAGTGGAATCACTGAAAAGATCCCACGCTGAAATGAAAAAGGATCATTCACTTGTGTTCTTTCTGTTTTTTTAATGTAGGCACTTAGAGCTATAAACTTCCCTCTTAGGATTGCTTTTAAAGTGTCCCATAGATTTTGCTGTATAGTTTTATCATTGTCATTCAGTTCCAGGAATGTTTTTATTTCTTTCTTTATTTCTTCCTTGACCCACTCATTATTCAGGAGAGTGTTGTTTAGTCTCCATGTGTTCCTGTAGGTTGTAGGGTTTATTCTGGTGTTGATATTGAGTTTTATTGCACTGTGGTCTGATAGAATGCATGAGATTATTTCAACCTTTTTATATTTGTTGAGTTTTTCCCTGTGTCCCAGTATATGGTCTATTTTGGAGAATGTTCCATGAGGTGCTGAGTAGAAAGTGTATTCTCTGGTGTTTGGGTGAAATATTCGGTAGATGTCTGTGAGGTCCATTTGGTGTATTGTGTCATTTAGTTCAGATGTCTCTCTGTTTATCCTTTGTCCTGTTGATCTGTCTAGGGGACTTAATGGGGTATTGAAGTCCCCTAGTATTAGTGTGCTGGGGTTAATCTGTGCCTTGAGATCCTGAAGAATTGTCTTTATAAAGTTTGGTGCACAAATTGGCCACAAGTGTCTGGAGAGAACAGTCCACTCTCTCTGGAGGCTGTTGTCTTGGACTCTTGGCAATTCTGGCTGTTTCCTTTCATTGGCTGACTGTCCAGGAATAAACCTTTCGATCCTACTAATGACACACAAGCAATTAGATATATATATGTATTTAAGCAGCATTAATAGTTATGGAAGGTTACATTGTTATAGACATATATGTTTAGATGAGTTGTTGATCCACGAACTACATATTTTCCTGTTAAATATGATGGGTTTTACTTTGGCTTATAACATCTCTAACCTGTAGAGAATGTAGGCTTGTGTCATCAGCCATGGATTATTCCACCAAGGAGAGAACCAATAGCAAATTAGATTTGGGATATTTATAAAGGAATTATGGCTTCCTCTGCTGCACATTATTTCAAGGCAGGTGAGATTTAGCTGTTGCTGACGGTGGAGTCTTGCTTGAATCAAGGAGCCCCGTTCGTATTGCTTTGTTGGTTTAGTGCCCCTTGGTAACACTCTCTGGTATTTCCAG
>VZQC01009973.1:766917-835639 GCA_009823505.1 Rhizomys pruinosus
CTTTTCTAAGCCCAGGGAATAATCTGCGGAAGAGGGGGCGTGGTAGAATGTAAGGGCTGCGATTGGGGTGAAGGGTGAAACTACAGCAATGTAGTCTGGACCCTCATTTGATTAACCTGATTGAACATACAACCCCTCACCCCCCGCTGGAAGGTGGGGCTGTGGGTGTTTGGGCACAACAGCCTGCAAATTGGTTATACATGAAGGATGCTTGTACTCATGGATTATCACTTATAGCTAAAAAATGGAAAAAAAAGACTGAGAGAGATATGCAGGACAGTCATGGTAGAATGCATGATCTCGGTTGGGGTGGGGGTGGGGGTGAAGGGAAGGGGAGATATGCCTGAACTGAATTGGAAAATGATGTATGAAATGCACAAAGCATCAATAAAAAATAAATGTTAAAAAAAAAAGAAATGAAAAAGGAAACCAATGAGCTACAAGAAAAGTTTGAGAAGGTCCAAAAGGAAATGAAAATTGTAAGGAAAACATAGGAAGAACAACAAGAAAAGGAAATTGAACAGTCATCCAATCAAGAGAAAAGAATGGGAAAAAGGCTCAGAAGCAGAAGGAGGAAAATGAATATCAGACCTAGAAGACAACACAGAACAACTAAAAACCTCAAGACTAAGAAAAATTTAAAAATACACAAGAGTGGAACAACCAAGAAATGTGGGACACTGTGAAAAGATCAAATCTCTGCATCATAGGGATAGAGGAAGAGAAGAATCCCAAGAAAATGGTATTGACCAGATTGTCAACAAAATAATAGAGGACAATTTACCCAAACTAAAAAAAGACAAACCCATGCAAATTCAAGAAGCAAGTAGAACACTAAATAGACTAGACCAGAAAAGAACCCCCTGCCACATCATAGTTAAAATGCTAGATACACAAAAAAAGAAAAAAAATTCTGAAAGCCACAAGAGAAAAACCACCAGCTACATACAAGTGAAAACCTATCAGAATCACAGCTGACTTTTCAGCACAAACCATGAGAGCAAGAACGTGGACCAAAGCATTCCCAGTGCTAAAGGACTATGGATGCCAACCCAGGTTACTCTATTCAGCAAAACTATCAATTCTAGTTGAAGGAAAGAGAAAAATCTTCCATGACATAAACAAGATGAAAGAATACATGCTTGGAAAACCAACCCTCCAGAGAATGCTTGAAACAATTCAAAGGACAAAGGAGAGGAACAACTACCCCCAGGCACCTTGAAAGAAAAAAAAATAATAAAAACAGAAATGCAGAGTTATAAACCTACACACAAAAAAATGAAAACGTATAAGAAGATGAAAGGAAGCAACATATACCGCTCAATTATAGCCTTAAATATCAACAGGCTAAACTCCCCAACCAAAAGACATAGACTGGGAGAATGGATTAGGAAACAGAAGCCATCAATATGCTGTCTACAAGAAACCCATCTCACCCTTAAGTATAGGCATCAACTTAAAGTGAAAGGAAGGAAAAAAATATTCCAAGCAAATGGTACTAAAAAGAAAGCAGGAGTTGCTATCGTAATATCAGAAAAAAATATTCTTGAAAGTAGAAGCAATTAGAAGAGACTACGAGGGCCATTATACCCTTATCAAAGGGAAAGTTAACCATGAAGACTTCACAATCATGAATATGTATGCACAAAACTCTGGTGCACCAACCTTTGTAAATACAACTCTACAGGACCTCAAGGTTCAGATTAACCCCAACACACTCATAGTCCATTGGACAGATCAACGGGACAAAGAATAAACAGAGAGACCTCTGAACTGAACAATACAACAAAGGAAATGGACCTCACAGACATCTTCCGAGTAATTCCACCCAAACACCAGAGAATATAGTTTCTACTCATCACCCCACCGAACATACTCCAAAATTGACCACATACTTGGACACAGAAAAATCCTCAACAAATACAAAAAAATTGAATTAACATAATGCATTCTATCAGACCATAGAGCAATAAAGCTCAATATCAACACTTGGATAAGTCCTGCTACATACATGAACACATGGAGATGAAACAACACACTCCCGAATAATGAATGGGTCAAGGAGGAAATAAAGAAAGAAATAAAAGAATTCCTGGAACTAAATGACAACGAGAATACAACACAACAAAACTCATGGGACACTTTAAAATCAGTCCTAAGAGGGAAGTTTATAGCCCTGGGTTTTTATATTTAAAACAAAACAAAACAAAACAAAACAAAAAAAAAAAAAAAAAAAAAAAAAAAAAAAAAAAAAAAAAAAAACAGAAAGGGCACAAATAAATGAGTTAACTCTGCAGCTAAAAAACCCTAGAAAGACAACAACAAATAAACTCTAAATGCAACAGACAGGAAGAAATAACAAAAATCAGAGCAGAAATCAATGAAATAGAAACAAAGAAAACAATACAAAAACTCAGTGAATCCAAAAGTTGGTTCTTTGAGAGAATAAACAAGAGAGACAGTTCACAAAAAGAAAGAAAGAGCAACTCCTAATCAATAGAATTCAGGAGGAAAAGGGAAACATCACTACAGACAGTGAAAAGATCCAGACAATCATACAGGAATACTTCACAAAAATATACTCGACCAAATTTGAAAACCTAATAGAAATGGATTAATATCTGCAATTCAGGGAATCACCAAAGCTACCCCAAGAGTGGAATGACAGATTAAACAGACCCATAACATATGAAGAATTTGACGATGTAATGTGACCTCCCTACTAAAAAAAGGCCAGGTCCAGATGGTTTCACAGCAGAATTCTATAAAACATTCAAATAAGACTCATAACCATTATTACTAAAAGTTTCAGAAGGATACAAGCAGAGAAAAACCTCCCAAATTCCTCCTATGAAGCCAACATCACTCTAATACCAAAACCAGGCAAGGATGCAACCAAAAAAGAGAACTACAGACCCATCTCATTAATGAACTCAGATGCAAAAATTCTCAACAAAATACTCGCAATCTGTACACAGACCCACATCCAAAAGAACATTCACCATGATCAAGTTGGATTTATACCAGAGATATAGGGATGGTTCAACATACAAAAATCAGTAAATATCATAAAACACATAAATGGACCGAGGACAAAAACCACACAATCATCTCAATTGATGCACAAAAGGCCTTTGAAAAAATCCAGCATTCCTTCATGAATAAACTCTTAGAGGGAATTGGACTGGAAGGATCATTCCTCAACATAATCAAAGCCATATATAATAAATCCACAGCCAGTATCAACCTAAATGGGGAAAAGTTAGAAGGATTCCCCATAAAAGTAAGAACCCGACAAGGCTGCCCCTTGTCACCATTCCTCTTCAATATAGTGTTTGAAACACTGGCTAGGGCAATAAGACAAAAAAGGCAATTAAAGGAATACTAATTGGAAAAAAAGTAAGTAAAAATATCCCTTTTTGCAGACGATATTAGTTTACATAAGTGATGCTAAAAACTCCACACACACACACACACAAAAAAACCTCCTGGAAATGATTAAAAGTTTCAGTAAAGTAGTGGGTTACAAAATTAACCTAAAAAGTCAGTAGCCTTTCTCTACACCAACAACAAGCAACTGATGAAGTAGTAAATAAAAGGAGTCCTTCCTACTCACAATAGACTAAAAAAATACCTAGGAATAAACCTAACAAAAACAAATAAAGATCTCTACAACAAAAATTATAAGCTCTTGAAGGAGATTGAAGAAGACATCAGAAGATGGAAAGACCTCCCATGCTCATGGATTGGAAATATTAATATAGTAAAAATGTTCATGTTTACCCAAATTAATATACAGATTCAACGCAATCAAAATTAAAATCCCAAGAACATTCTTCACAGGCTTGGAAAAAAATTCTTAAATTCATATGGAACAACAAAAAACTCGGAATAACCAAAGCAACCCTGAGTGAAAAGAGCAATACAGGGGAGATTTCTATACAAGACATCAAACTATATTACAGGACTATGATCATAAAAAAACAGACTGGAACTGGCACAAAAACAGACTGGTAGAACAATTGAACAAACTGAAGATCCAAACTTGAGTACATAAAATTTCAGCCACTTTGTATTTGACAAGGGGGTCAAAAAGACTCAGTGGAGGAAAGATAGCATCTTCAGCAAATGGTGTTGGCAAATCTGGATCACCACTTGCAGAAAAATAAAATTAACCCCTATCTCTCACCCCCTACAAAAATCAACTCCAAATGGATCAAAGACCTCAATGTGAAACCCAAAACTCTAAAGGTGATAGAAGAAAAGGTTGACACCAACTTACAAGACATAGGTGTAGGAAAAGACTTTCTAAATCAGTCAGCAACTGTCCAGATAAAGAAACTGTGAATGGTATCCCTCATCTGTGGATGCTAGCACCAATAACCCAGTTGTAAATATTCCGTGTGGGGAGTGATGCATATTGGAAAGAACAACAACAACAACAGAAAAGACTTCAACAAGAACTTAATGAAACGGTGAATCTGGTGTGGTGGGAGGGTTGGGAGGGGTACATGGCTCTACATTAGATTAAGTTATAGTTAATTGATGAAAGTTTAACCAGTATCCAAATTTGCCCAAACTTTGTCCACATATTATATGGTATTCTAAGTCTTAGTTAAAGTAAAAATGTCTATATTAAACAACATTGGCTAAAAGGTTTTTATAAAAACTGTAATCCATTTAAGCTAATTGTTAATATAAATTATAGTCCACATCTGCTTCACTTATAATTTGTATAACAACAATGTTGGGGTTAATGGATACACATATTCTCTAAAATGTTTGTGTTGTACATTATCAACTTGTAACATTTTCTTCTACTGGTAGGATAATTTAACTAAAGGAATTAAGTTAGCTTCCCAAATTAACAACCTACAGGTAATGATAAACAGCTTGAGTAAATGTAATGCAGAAAAGTTGTCCCAGCTAAACATTAAAAGGAAGAAAAGCCTCAGACTGCTACAGGTATCAAACATATATGTGAATCCTAACTGTAACAACTATTTATAATGTATCCTAATGAACTTTAACTTTCAGATGCCGCAAGGTTTTAATATAAGAGACTTCCTTACCTCCTTTTCATAGAACAAAGAAAAACATGATGGTAATGAAGTCATTCCCTAAATGGAGATTAGAGCTCACTGTTATAGACGTAATCTCCTATAAAATCAATATAGTTGCCTCCTTTAATTGACTGACAGTCATAGGAACTGTGAAAGGATAATTCTCTATTCAGAGCCAAATATAATACTAAAGTCTATATAAGCTGCGCAATTGAGCAAAATATATTAATATAGGAGAGAGCTCTGTTATCAGAAAAGGATTATTAAGCCAAGGAGATGTTGGGTAGGGGATCCAAGCCACCAAAAAGATAAAGGCTTTTTGCCAGCAACCTGGGATACCTGCAAGAAGAGAGGCGGTAAGGCCCTGCTGTCAAAGACTTGGTGTAAGCATGGGACAGATATATCGAGACCACACTTGCAAGTGTACAGTTGGCCTCTGAAATGCCAGAGAGTGTTACCAAAGGCCACAAAATCAACAAAGCAAATATTGGTCTCCTTGAGTCAAGCAAGACTCCTCCGTCAGCATCAGCTACAAATCAACTGCCTGGAAATACTGTGCAGCAGTGGCAGCCAAATGGCTGCATACCCCAAATCTAATTGGCTATTAGCTCTCTCCTTGGAGGAATAATTCAGGGCTGATTCCACAAGCTTAAGTCCTCTAGTGGTTAGGAGATATTATAAGCCACAATAAGACCTTCTCAGCTTTTACAGAAAAGCTATAGTCCATGGATTAGCATGCCTTCCAAACATCTGTGTCTATACTAATGTAACCTACCATAATAATTAGTACTGTTTAAATGCCTGTATATCTAACTGCCTGTGCTTCATCAATAGGAGTAAAAGGTTATTCCTGGATAAACTGCCAACCCATGAAAGGAAACAGCCTGAACAGATCAGAGTCCAAATCTACATCTCCAGAGAATGTAGACTGTTTGGCTTCTTGCCCACTTGTGTCCCTTTCTAAAGCCTAGGGAACAATCAACGGAAAAGCAGGCATGGTAGAATGTAAGGGCTGCGATTGGGGTGAACTATGAAACTGTAGAAACATAGACTGGACTCTTATTTGATCAACATGATAGTACATATAAGCTGCCCCAGCTGGTCAATGAGGGCCTCTGGTTGTATAATTTTGGGCATAGCTACTTGCATATTAGTTTTACATGAAAGGATGCCTTTATTCATTACTTATGACCTATTATTAAAAAAATGATAGTAATAAAAAAAGAAAGAGCACAAATAAATGACCTATCATTGCAAATAAGAACACTTCAAAGAAAGCAACAAATGAATTCAAACCCAACACTACAAGAAGAAATAAATCAGAGTGGAGATCAAGGAAGTGAAAAGAAAGAAAACAACATAAAAGAATTAATGAGTCTAAGAGCCGGTTCTTTGAAAGAATAAATAAGATAGATAGACCTCTAGCCTAGTTAAACAAAAGGAAGAACAACTCCCCCCCAAAAAAAAATTAGAGCGGAAAATAAAAACATCACAACACATAAGGAAAAGAACCAGGCAACTATAGGTGAATATTAAAAACAAAATCTATACTCTACTAATACCTGAAAGAAATGGATGTATATCTGAAATAATGGAAAGCACCAAAGCTTAACCAAGAAGAGATCAATGGCTTAAACAGACCCATAACATGTGAGGATATTGAAACAGTAATACAAAACCTCCCAACTAAAAATATAGCCTTGTCCCAGATGGATTTAGAGCAACATTCTATACGACATTTAAGGAGGACATATAGCCATTATTACTCAAATTATTCAAAAGGATAGAATCAGAGAGGAATCTCCCAAATTCCTTCTATGAAGCCAGCATCACTCTGGTACCAAAACCAGGCAAAGACACACCCACAAAAGAAAACTATAGACCACTTCCTTTAATGAACATGGATGCAAAAATTCTCAACAAAATACTTGAAAACCACATATAAGCACACATCAAAAAAATCATCCACCATACCAAGTCTGTTTTATATTAGAGATGCAGGGATGGTTCAACATATGTAAATCAATAAATGTCATAAAGCACACAAGTGGGTTGAAAGACAAAAAACACGTGGTCATCTCAATAAATGCGAAAAAGGTATTTGACAAAATTCAGCATGCCTTCATGTTTAAAGTCCTGGAGGGAACATTCCTCAGCACAATTAAAACCATATACAATAAACACACAGCCAGCATTATCCTAAATGGGGAAAAAAAACTAGAATCATTCTCCTAAAAGACAGGAATCTGGCAAGGCTGACCCCTATCCCCTCTTCAATATAGTGCTTGAAATGCTCACAAGAGCAATAAGACAAGAAAAGGAAATAAGAGGAGTACAAATTGGAAAGAGAGGAAGTCACACTATGCCTTTTGTCAGATGAATGATGTTTTACCTAAGGGATGTCAAAAACTCCACCAAAAATTTTCTTGAAACCATCAATAGCTTCAATAAATTGATGGGATACAAAATAATTAACTTAGAAAAATCAATAGCCTTTCTTTATGCCAATAACAAGCTATTGTAGCAGGAATACAAGGAAACTTCCCGCTCATAATAGCCTCCAAAAATAAATTATATAGGATCGAACCTGACCCAACACACCAAAACTCTCCACAAAGAAAATTTAAATCCCTCAAGAAGGAGACTGAAGAAGATACTAGAAGAGGGAAAAGCCTCCTATGCTCATGGATTGGTATAATTAATATAGTAAAAATGACCATCCTACCCAAAGTAATACGTAGATTCAATGCAATCCTAATTAGAATCCCCATGAACTTCTTCTCCACCCAGAAACAAAAACCTAATATTCATTTGAAGAAACAAAAGACCCCAGATAGCCAAAACAACCCTGAGCAAGAAAAGCAATACAGGGGGTATTGCCATACCAGACTTCAAACTATATGATAGGGCTAATAGTCATAAAATCAGCCTGCTATTGGCACAAAAACAGGCCTGCAGATAGTGGAACAAAATTGAGGATAAAAACCTGAACACATCCAATTTCAGCCACCTCATATTCAACAAAGAAGACTCAATGGAGGAAAGACAGGATCTTCAGCAAATGGTGTTGGCATAACTAGATCACCACTTGTAGAACAATAAAACTAAACCCCTACCTCTTGCCATGTACAAAAATCAACTCCAAATGGATCAAAGACCTCAATGTGAAACCTGAAATTCTGAAAAAGATAGAAGAAAATGTTGATAGTAACCTACAAGACATAGGCATAGGAAAATACATTCTAAATCAGATAGCAGCTGTGCAAACAATAAGGTCAACAATTGACAAATGGGACCTTACTAAACTCAAGAGCTCCTGGACAGCAAAAGAAACAAAGAAAGAAGTGAAGAGAAAACCCACAGAGTGCGAGAAATCCTTCACCAGTGATACATCTGATAGATCACTAACATTCAAAGTCTATAAAATACTCAAAAAACAAAGAAGGAAGAATACAAATGACCTATTCAAAAGATGGAGTAAAGAGATGAACAGAGACTTCACAAATGAAGAATAAAGATGGCTGAGAAACATCTTAACCTGTATTCATCATGGCTAATAAATAAGGAAATGTAAATTAAAACCTCCTTAAGATTTCATCTTACTCCATAAGACTAGCTAATTCAGAAAACAAAGGATACTAAATGGTGGAGAGGTTATGGGGAAAGGGCAACACTCATCCACTGCTGGTGTGAATGCAAACTCGTGCAACACCTATGGAAAGCAGTATGGAGTACTCACCAGAAAATGAAAATGAGCCTACTAACTGACCCAGTCATACCATTCCTAGTTATATACCCACAAGACTCATCCTACTGCAAAGATACATGTACATCTATGTTCATTGCAGCTCTCTTCCAAATAGTAAAGAACTGGCAGCAACCCATGTGTCCCTCCACTGAGGAGTGGATAGAGGAAATGTGGTACATGTACATAATGGAATTCAATGCAGTAATAAAGAAATATGACATCATAAACTTTGCATGTAATTGTATGGAACTTGAATCAATTATCCTAAGTGAAGTAACAAAGTCCTAGAAAAAATGCAAATTGTTTCCCTCATTTGTGGATGCTAAGACCATGTATCCAGTTGGCAAGCAAACTGAGCAACTTTGTTATTATATTTCTTTGTACATAAAAGCAAATGTGCTTGATCCTAGCCAATCTTATTGCGGTGAGGTGATATCTTATAGTGGTCTTAATTTGCATTGGCTCCTGTTTATGGGTATGTGTAATACAACTTAGGCATCTATAGGTCAAAACATAAAAACCTAAAAGAAAAAAAGAGGGAGGTAGGAGGTGGGGTACGATCTTTTCTGGGATACAAATGGAAAACTCTGTGTTCCAATCCTATTGATAAATTTTCAATTTTTCTGATTTTGAAACTAACAATGGGAGGAGAATTTTATGTTGCCACAGGTAAAAATCACCAATCTAAATGCCTGAAAACATACAACTTATGGCTGTGCAGGATGAACTGGGGAATGCCAGCAGAGAGGTTGGCCCATCTGAACATTAAGGAATGAGGAACCTCAGACTGCCTGAGTCACGGACACTCAGCATCTCTCTGTATAATATTGGGGTTGACTGTTTATAATGGGCCCTAATGAAGTTTACCTTCCAGATGCTGAGAAACCTTCTTACCTCTCCCCTTTTGTAGGAAAAAGAAAAACATTATGGTAATGAAACCATTCCCTAGCTGTAAACTAGAGCCAATTTTTACAGTCGTAATTTCCTATAAAACAGGCATAACGTATTAACTGATTGATAGGCATAGGAACTGTGAAAGGATATTTCTCTATCTAGAGCCAAATTCAATAGTAAAGTGTTTATAAGTTGTGTAATTAAGCCAAATATATTGCTACAGTAAAGCTTTGAAATCAGCAATGAGTTATTCTGCCTAGGAGATGTTGGCTAGGGGATTCAAACCTGCCACCCCCAAATTATAAAGGCCTTTTGCCTATAAGTGGTATATATGCAAGGAGAAAGGCAGTAAGTCCCTGTTGTCAAAGACCTGGTGTGAGCATGAAAAATGTTATGAGACGTCACTTGCTACCGTACAACTGGCCTCTGAAATGCTAGAGAGCATTAACAAAGGCCACTAAAGCAATACAGCAAAATATTGGTCTACCTGAGACAAGCAAGACTCTGTCAATATCAGCTACACCTCAACAGCCTGGAGATACTGTGCAACAGTGGCAGCCAAGTGTCTATATATATCCCAAATCTCTTTGGCTATTAGCTCTCTCCTTGGAAGAATAACTCACAGCGGATGCCACAAGTTTATGTCCTCTAGTGGCTAGGAGCTGTTATAAGCCACAATAAGAACTTGTCACCCTTTATAGAGAAACCACAGTTTGCGGATTAGCATACAATCCAAGCATCTGTGTCTATGCTCACAGCTTAGCTTGACATAATAATTGCTACTGCTTAAATGCCTGTGCATCCAATAGCTTGTGCTTTGTTAGTATGACTAAAAAGGGTATCACTGGGAAAGCTGTCAATCCATGAAGGGAAACAACCTAAACAGACTGGAGTCCAAAATGACAACTCCAAAGAAATTAGACTGTTTTCTTCTCACCCACTTGTGCCCCTTTCCCAAAGCCCAGGGAACAAACTGTGGAAGAAGAGGCGTGGTAGATTGTAAGTGCTGTGGAGAGATAGGGGTGAATCATGAGACTACAGGAATATAGTCTGGACTCCTGATTGATCAACATGCCTGTTCATACAAGCTTCTCCAACTGTACTATGGAAACCTTGGGTTGTTCAAAATTTGGACATAGATACTTGCAAAATGCACCAATTACCTAATTGTATGACATACTGAGTAACATCAAAGTTATCTGCAAACAACTGTGTCATTATATTGTAGAATCCCTTAAAATAAAAAAAATAAATTAAAAAAAATAAAAAAATAAAAGCAAATGTGCTGTTATAATGTTAATCTCTTAATGGGCTCTAGAATTAAGCTACCACTTATTTTCAGACATTGTTACTGTGGTATATGTATACAGGGTATGTATTCATATATTAGAATAATATAAAATTAAAAGAAAAATGTGAACTCCTAAACATATTTTAGAATTAGCATACAGTTTATATTTAAATGGTCATAATTTTGGTATATATGTGATGTATATATAGACATATTTTGGAGCAATACATATGGGAGGGAACAACAATGTCAAAAAGACTGGATCAAAGAACTCACTGAATCAGTTAACTTCTGCAGAGAAAAACTTTAAAAGGCAGAAAAAGATGCAAGAAAAGTATGGCAGAATGCATGAACTGGGGTACTGTGGGTAGCATGGAAATGGGAATGCGTCTAAATTGGACTGAGAAATGATGTATTAAACACACAAAACACCAATAAAATGTTTTAAAAATATTTTATTTAAAAAATAAATAAAAAAGAAAGACAAAAACCACATGGTAATTTCAAATGATGCCGAATAGGCCTTCAATATTTTGCAACACGCTTTCATGTCTAAAGCCCTAGACGGAGTCGGACTGGATAGAACATTCCTCAGAAAAACTAAAGCCATATACTGCGAACAGCAAACATCATTCTAAATGATGAAGAAAACCTAGAAGCATTCCCGTTAAAGTCAGGAACCCTGCAAGGCTGCACCCTATCTCCACTCCTTTTCAATACAGTGTTGGAAATGGTTAGTAGAGCAGTACAAATAGAAAAGGAAATCAAAGGAATGCTAATTGGAAATGAGGTCAAACTATCCCTTTTTGCAGATAACATGAATGTATAACTAAAGGATGCCAAAAATTCCACCAGAAAATTCCTAGAAATGTTTCATAGTTTCAGTACAGTGGAAGCTTACAAAATTAACCTAGAAAAATCAATAGCCTTTCTTTATGCCAACAACAAGCAATAGTAGAAGGAATACAGGAAGACCTTTCCATTCACAATAACCTAAAAACAAATCTTACAACAAACCTTACCAAGGACACTAATGATCTTCACAATGAAAATTTTAAAGAAGACAAGAAGATGGAAGAACTTCCCATGCTCATGGATTGGAAAAAATAATTTACTAAAAATGACAGTACTACCCAAAGCAACATATAGATTCAATGCAACCCCAATTAAAATCCCTAGGACTTTCTTCACAGAACTTGAAAAAAAAATCATCCTAAAATACTTATGGAATAACAATATACCCCAGATAAAGAAAACAACCCTGGGCACAAAAAGCAATGCAGGGGGGATTACCATAATAGACTATAAACTATATGACAGGACTATAGTCATAAAAAAGAGCCTGGTAATAGCACAAAACAGATCCAATCAATGAAACAAAATTGAAGATCCAAACATGCAATTTTGGCTACAACATATTTGCAAAAGGGTACAAGAAGACTCAATGGAGGAAAGACTGTATCTTTAGGAAATTCTACAGGCAAAACTGTATTCCCACTTGTAGAAGAAGAGAACTAAACCCCTACCTTTCATCCTGTACAAAAATCAACTCCAAAGTGATCAAAGACTTTAATGTGAGACCTGAAACTCTGAAAATAATAGAAGAAAATGTTGGCAGTAACCGAGAAGATATAGGGATTTGAAAAGACTTTCTAATCAGACAGCAGTTTCACAGGAAATAAGATCAACAATCAACAACTGGGACCTCATTAAACTAAAAAGAAGTGAAGAGAAAACACATAGTGGAAGGAAACATTCACCATTGACATATGACAGAAATCTAATATCCAGAATGTGTAAATTACTCAAAAAAGCAAAGGAGCAAGAAAGCAAATGACCCAATCAAAACATAAAGAGCTGATCAGAGACTTCACAAATTAAGAAGTAAAAATGGCCGAAAAACAGCATAAAAATGTTCAGTATCACTAGTAATTGAGGTAATGCATAACAAAACTACTTTAAGATTTCATCTTACCCAGATAAGACTGTCTATTATCAAGAAAACAAATTACTCCCAATGCTGGAGAGGTTGTGGAGAAAAGAGAACACTCATTCACTGCTTGTGGGAATGCAAACTCCTGCAACCCCTAGGGAAAACAGTGTGGGCAACTCTTAAGAGGCTCAAAATGAACCTAGCAATTGGCTCAATCTTACCACTTCTGGTTATATACCCAGGAGTTTCATCATTTTGCAGAGATACATACACAACCATGTTTATTACAGTTATCTTCACAGTATCAAAGAGCTGGAAGGAACTCATGTGCTCCTGAACTGATGAGTGGATTATGAAAATGTTGTACTTCCACACAATATAGTTTGTTCATCAGTAAAGAAACACGACATCATGAAATTTGCAGATAAATGGATGAAACTAGAATCCATTACGTTAATTGAAGTAACACAGTCCCAGAAAATCAAATGGCATATGCTGTGCTTCATTTGTGGATCCTCACACAAAACTCTTACAGGTAAGTCAAACCTGATGCTACTATAGATACAAATTGTAGTTTTTGTCTCTATTTTCCCAAGTTCTTAGATTTATGAAAAGGAACAATCCCTTAATTGAAAGTACATTAAAACCCACATTAACTTGCTATGTAACATGGGAATGTAAAGTTTTATATTATATTATATTATATTTTTGCCTGCATGCAAAATTACTGTGAAAACAAGAACTGCATACTTGTTTTGGAACTAACCCACAGCTTATTTTCAGACACTGTCATTTTGGTATATATGTCCAGTGTATATATGCATATTTTGCATATTTTGGAGTAATATAAAATTTAAGGGAACAACAAAAAGACATCTATAGAAGTGCAATAACTAAATTTAACTTTTATAATCCTCAAACTAAAAATATGTAATTATATTATGGAGCATAAACTTGAATTCTAAAAACAAAACAAAACAAACAAATAAAAAAAAAAGAAATGGACTCAATGGATGAACTCATACTGACAACATTTGAAGACATATAAATGACTCAATATATGCCAGAATGCATAAAACCTGGTGGGATGAGAGGTAGAGCAGGGTCCAACTAGAGGAGGGGGTCTAACTATGATCAAGATGTATTACATGAAATGCAAAAAATTAAATTAAAATTTTAATGGAAAAAAGATTTTATATAAAAAAAACACTACCATTCCAAATCTAGCTAAATAATGAAGTTTCACTTGATAGTACACAATTGTATTTGTTTTCCAATTAAATGTTAATTAGCATTTATTTATTTATTTTTATTTTTTTGGTCTTTTTCAAGACAGGGTCTCCCTGTAGCTCCAGCTGTCAGGGAACTCACTCTGTAGACCAGGCTGGCTTTGAACTCACAGAGATCCGCCTGCCTCTTCCTCCCAAGTGCTAGGATTATAGGAGTGCGCCACCATGCCAGGCTGTTAATTAGCATTTTAATGCATACACTTAAGCATCAAAATTTCCTTCTACCACATACATCAATGAATGGCACCCAAATGAATCCCTTAGAATGTAAATAACACCTTTGTCAAGTAAAAATTGAACAATTTCTTCAGAACCCCATTTAACTCCATATGTAAGAGTATTTCTAAAATGACAGAGATGTCTTCACTATTAGCAACTTTAATAAAAATGAATTAAAATATTAAAAATAAGTTAGTCAAGTGAAGGACCCAACTTGACAACACTGTGCTACAGTTAGAATGTGAAATAAGCAAAAATCTTTCAAAGTTTGGAAGTTGATAATTATGCAGTAACTCAGCTTAAAGGTTAATGCTGTTTAAAAGAATTAAGTAAGTACAAAATTTAATTTGGGGGATAGAGATATTCATGCTGTATTACAAGGCTTAATCATTGATTATTTCTGGAAAAATAGAGCAGTAGCAAGGATGCACCATATACCAAGGAACTATCGAATTATGGTATTGATATTATTACTCCTAGTCATATTATTAATTCCTAGTAATAAATATTGATTTAGCAAAGTACTTCCTGCATCTTACTTGCAATGTGTTTTAAAATTTACAGAGTGGAGTACATTAATTTTCTTTTTGTGCACCAATGTAGGATGACACTTTTTAAATGTCTTAGTAATTGATTAATTCTGTGCATAAAACGTGTAGTCAGTTCTCATAACTCTTCAAAGTATTAAGGTATGTCTCTACTGTAGGATGATATTTTTAAATTTCTTTTTAAAATTGTTTTTTCAATTATTTATTTATGTATTTATGTGTATGAATGTACTCTCTGCCTGTAGGTCTGTGCACCCGTGTCGTGCAATGCCGCGGAGGTCAGAAGAGGGCGTCGGATTCCTCTGGAACTGGAGTTAAAGACGGTTCTCAGCCACCATGTGGGTGCTGGGGAACAAAGCCGGGTCCTCTGCAAGAGCAGTTGGTGCTCTTAACCACTAGGCCACCTCTCCAGCCCCTTAAATTTCTTACTAATTGATTAATTCTGTGCATACAACATGTAATCAGTTCTCATAATTCTTCAAAGAATTAAGGTATGTCTCTATACTCTTGGACATATTTGATTTCATTTTATCAATTATTTATTTTTTTGTCATATAAAAAAACGTTTCCTACTATCATTGATTTCCATGACACAAATATGCTGGCTTCTCTACAGTCTAGAAAATGTGTTCAATACTGTCAGAAGTGTTCTCCTTTATTTTTTAGAAATATTATTTGAAAGTTCTAAGCTTAATATTTTACTGAAAGGAATGTAAAATAAACACATTTGAAATTCTGACCATATTTGAATAGATATTTTTAGACATTAAATAAGAGGGTTTTCTGAGGAGTGTGCTTCACATAAGATTTCATGTTCTCTGGTGTTCTGTTAATTTTATTTTTCAAAAAATATTTTATTTATTATATTTATTTTATGTTTATCAGTGTACTGCTGGCATATTTGCAAGTGCCCTTGTGTCATGCAATGCCCGAGGATGTCAGAAGTGGACATTTGATCCCCTGGAACTAGAGTTAAGGATGGTTGTTAGCTTCCATGTGAGTGCTGGGAATCACACGCAGGTCCACTGCAAGAATATTCACTGCTCTTAACCACTGAGCCATCTCTCCAGCCCCAATTCATTTTTATTATAAAGTTTTTCACCATCTCTGTTTTTCTTAATTCTCATTTTAAATCATATGTCTTTGCTCTTCTTTTCTAATTTGTATCCATCTTACCATAGATTTATCAACTGATATTTGGTATTGCAGACTTTTGGGTTAATTCTCAACATTGCAGCCCTATTTCAATAATTTCTCCTCTCAAAATTCTTATTGCTTTCTAAATGGTTTTAATTATTACCATTATCAGGCATATTCTTATTCAGTTTAACTTCTAACATAATAAATAATTAGCATTATATACACTATGAATAATCTGTCCCATTTCTAGGTCATATTTCTATTTTTATTCAGTTGTAAATATTTTGTAATTCATAACATATTTTCTTTATCTCCAATAAGTTACAGAGTCATATATTTCTTATTTGCTTTTACATAAGTCTTTAATTTGTAACATAATTGCATTGTTCTAAGAGAATAGGGGAATATATGAATGAAAGACTTTAATACTTACTGGTAATTTGCATCACAGAAAATGAGGTAAGGTTTCTGGCAATTCTTGGCATTTTAAGTATATCTGAAATATTAAGTGCTTGTAGTATTGAAGAATTTTATATCCTCACTAAATTTTAACTTGTTTGTACCAATAGTTACGATGAAATGTCTTACCTTTCCAAACACATTGATCTACCTTTTTATTTTTCAATTCACTTTTATATATTTCTTATTTCTCTAATTTATATGTATATAAATAAGCTATCTACTGATAAATTATTGAAAACCAGCATTATGCTTAGAAAATGTGGCCACAATGGACAGTGTTCACCAATGCTGATACCACAAATCAATTCACCAAGCTACCAAACTGTCATTAAATGATAGCCTCTGAAGAAAGAGCAGCAAACTCTTATTTTTGCCATGCTCCCTTATTGTTATTACTTTACTCAGTATTCTAGCCATAATGAACTAAAAAGCGTTTAGCATACATTCCCATATTACAAAAATTGTCCTTCATTAGGGGCTCAGAAAAACGGAGACAAGTAACTTTCAGCTCAATCCTCTGAAATCATGATTATGGTGCATTGCATAAGAAAGCCCCCCCCCAAAAAAACAAAACAAAACAAAAAATAAAACAAACAAACAATAAAAGAAAGGCCTCATAGGCTGAAGTGGAATATGATGCGTTCAATAAGAAATATCTACCATGGCCTCAAGTAATTGAACATTGTGCACATTTGTTGATGCTTTTTGGAAAGGCAAGGAACCATTTATAGGTCTGCCCTTGTTGGAGCAAGCACATCATCATGGTCAGACTTCAGTGTTAATAGACTCATCCTACTTCCTGCTTCCTCCCTATGCTTCCTGTTTGTCATTGAAAATATGGGGCTGGAGAGATAGTCTAGCGGTTAAGAGCACCGACTGCTCTTGCAGAGGAACCGGGTTTGATCCCCAGCACCCACATGGCGGCTAAGAACTGTCTGTAACTCCAATTCCAGGAGAATTCCAGTTCCAGGGGAATCCGACATCCTCTTCTGACCTCTGCGGCATTGAACTACACTGGTGCACAAACCTAAATGCAGATAGTACATTCATACACATATAAAAATAAATTAAAAAAAAGAAAATGTGAGCTATCAGCTTCCTGTTTTAGCTACCATGCCTGAATGCTGCCATGTTCTTATGCCATGATAGACTATCATCCCTCTGAAAACAGTAAGACAAAATAAAGTTGTCCATGTTTTGCCTTTCTGAAATGCTTTACTGTATGTGACTATGATTGGGGGTCTGCACTTACCATGGGATTTTCTGAGGAGCATTGGAGATACTTCCCAATCACCTTGTTTTTTTTTTTTTTTATTTTGTGGAAAAGAAAGTAAAAGGAGACAAGAAGAAGGATTAGGTCATAATTATTAGAGATTATCTTGTACATGAGGCCTACTACATGTACCCTGTCACAATAAGCAAACCAATGTTAAGCAGAAGAAGGAGGCAGGTTAACAGATCTAACATACTTTCCCTTCATTGAAATGCTGTGGATAGTGATATTATTGTCCATCTCCACAGTCCCTTACCATCGGCTTTTCAGGGAGAACTTAGTGGCCAGTATGTTATGACCTTTGTGAGTGCTGTGAGCACCTGTACAGTGTTGGCCATTGGCCATTGCCAAAAAGCAACCAATCTTCCTGAGGATTATGAAACAATTTCATGATCAGAAACTAGAAAGTATATGCCAGGTACTCCTTGCCCATCCATTTTTCACAGTTTCATGGACAGACATCCAGAACCCGAGTCCAGGACAGATTTTCTTTGTTAACAAGGCCCTTGGCCTTTGGTCATAATGTTTGATCACAGCATCACAAACATAACCACTGCAAAAATTGCTACCAAAGAGTGGGCCAATTCTGTGAACTACATGGAAATCTTGCTTTCTGGAAGAATTTGTAAGACTTTGGAACTTCACACTAGAAGAGTTGTTGAAAGCTGTAAGTAGAGCTTAATGATCCATACAAGAAGGATCATGGAAGTAGCTCTGAGAGTAATGCAGAAGGTGAAGGCCTGAGTCATGAGGCTTCAGAAGAGAAAAAGGTTTCTAACAACAACTGGGCTAGAAGCATTTCATGTAATATTTTGGCAAATAATTTGGTTGCATTCTTCTACTATCCTCGGGAAGGGTGGGAGGGGTGGGAGAGGGACACGGGTGTATGTTGATCGGAGCATATTTAATTCACATGAGTTCAACAAGTATCCAGTTTTGCCCAGACTCTGTCTACAGGATACATGGTGTTTTAGGACTTAGTAAAAGTAAATATGTGTATATTAAACAATATTGGTTTAAAGGTTGATAAAAACGGTAATGCATCTGAGTTAATTGGTGATATAAATTCCTGTTATCCACATTAGCTTTAATTAAAAACTGTATAACAATTACTTTGTGATTGGCATAAACAAATGTTCTCTATAATTTTGCTGTCATATAGTATCACCTTGTAGCAATCTCTTTCACCTATAGGATGATTTAATTAAAAAAATGTTTGTTTCCCAAGTTAATCACGTACAGTAACTCATACACATAAAAAAAAGAACTTACCTGCTGCTAAATTAAAACATAATGGACTAATTTATTTGGAAGAAGAAATTTCAAGAGAGCTTAAATTTGAATTTGTGTCTTGATAATTGTTGATATTTTTATTCAAGTCTACAATGACAAAAAGTAAGTGAGGATGAAAGAAATACAAAATGTATAGTTGGTGGAGAAAAAGAGATCTAGAAATCGTAATGTTTCAGCCAAAGCAAGTGCTGGATTTTATAGCCATTAATGAGAATCCCATTTCGTTGCCCTGAAATAATGGGCAGGGTGCCCTCTGTGCAAAACCATACTACGCTAACTTCTAGATTGTGAATGAGACTAAAGGATATGTTGCTTTAGGAAGCAATGGCTTTAAAATGCAAAAGTTGCTAATGTGGTCAAAGACATTCAGGTTCCATACCAAGCTGGCAACTGAATTTGGCAATGTTGTCTATATTGTTCTGCATTTGGAAGTATGGAAGATGCAAGAAGGGGGGGGGGTTGTAAATTCTTCCTCCATGATTTCAGAGTCATTGAGGGGAGGCAATACATGGCACGGGTTTCCCTATGAAAAGAAGGCCCTTTAAAGCGAGAACCCTCAGCAAGGCCATTGCTTGAAGCTGAAAAGAGAAGCATCGTTTGTTATGGAGCCTGCAATATGGTCAAGATACCAAGACATTTGCGCATCGGTCAAGAAGTGCTGAGGGGCTGGAGAGATGGCTCAGTGCTTAAGAACACCGACTGCTCTTGCAGAGGACCCAGGTTCCATTCCCAGCACTCACATGGTGGCTAAGAACCATCTTTAACCACAGTTCCAGGGGAATCCGACGCCCTCTTTTGACCTCTGTGGCATTGCACGACATAGGTGCACTAACCTACATACAGACAGCACACTCATACACATAAAAAATAATAAATTTAAAAGAATTAAAAAAAGAAGTGCTGCATAAGGGGAGTGGAATCAGCACAAGAGAGATTCAGGTAGCAAAGCTTATGTGAAAGAGCCATTTCAGCCTGTGGAACTAAAGTCTCACACACCAGAAATGGAATTACAGTATATTGTGTCTGAGATGATGGAGACTTAAAAAGTTGGAATAAATGCACGTTGAAGTATGATTAGTACATGAACTTATGGTGACCAGAAAGTGGAATGTGGTGACACAAGAAATGTCTATCATAAGCTTAAGTATTTGAACACTTGGTCAGCTGATAATGGTATATGAAGGTCATGGAATATTTAAGATGTGTGACCTTGCTGGCAGATGGCTTCAGAGTTCATAACCTCACTCAATATCTAGTTTGCTCTTACTGTTTCATTTTTGCCATTAAAGAGGTGTATTCTTAGTTTCTTGCTTCATTTGCAACCCCTTCATACTGTCATGTATCCCCCACCATGATGGACACTTATCTCTCTAGAACCTTAACCCAAAATAAACTCTTCCTTTTTTTTTTTCTGATCAAGTCTCGTTTATTGTAGGAACACAAGCCAAACTCTTCCTTTTAAAAGTCCATTTTGTTCATAGTATTTTATCACAGCAACCCAAAAGTAACTAATATAGTAAACAAATATTCGTTGCCTTTAGTTTTATCATGTTTTTTAGATACATTTTTAAGAAAATTAACTAATGAATAAATATGGTACCAGAATAATAGGATATAGTTTTTAATAAACCAGAAGATGAGATACTTAAGCATTTAAGATTGGTTCGATAAAGTAATCTGGAAATGTTTGTGTAAATGGGAAAGAGGAAATACATGATTCTATAAGAAAATAATTGGTGATAGAGGTAGGATCTCAGAATATCAAGATGCTGAAAGAACTGCAGACAATATACCACTCCCCCTCTTCCACAGATTGTTCCTTAGGCTTAGAGATGGGGTACAGTTGGACAAGAAGCACAACAGTCTACTTTGTCTGGAGATGTCGTTTTGGGCTCTAATCAGTTCTGGCTGTTTCCTTTCGTGGGCTGACCGATTGCCCAGGGACAGGATTTCAATCCTACTAATGAAGCACAAGCGATTAGATATATACATATTTAAACATTGCTAGTTACTATGGTAGGTTACTTTGGTATAGACACAGATGTTTGGATGGTGTATTAATCCCTGGATTACTTTTTTTTTCCCTGAGAGAGATGGCAAGGCCTTACTGTGGCATATAAATCTCCTAATCACTAGAAGGTATAAGCTTGTGGCAACATCCACGAGTTATTCCTCCAAGGAGAGAGCTAATAATCAAATAAAGTTGGGATATACAGACATATGGCTGCCACTGCTGCACAGTACCTCCAAGCAANGTGGGTTGTAGCTGATTTTGGTGGAGGAGTTTTGCTTAACTCAAGGAGAACAACATTTGCTTTATTGGTTCAGTGCCTTTGGTAACCTCTCTGGCATATTCAGACAATCTGTATACTTGTAAGTGCGATTTCGATACAATCCTCCCATGTTACATCAGGTCATTGACAGCAGGGCGGACCTTACCCCCTCTTTGTATTTGCAGATATCCCAGTTTCAGAGCAATAAGCCTTAAAACTCTTTTTGGGGGGGGGCTGGGTACCTTGGCACATCTCCTTGGCAGAATAACCCATTGCTGCTACCAATGCTCTCTTGTATTAATTATAATGCTTAAGGAACTTTAGTATTATATTTGGTTCTGAATAGAATAATCTTCTTACAGTTCTATGTCATATTAATCAATTAACGATTATTACTCTAAAGTCTGTTTCTGGGGTCACCTCCAAGGGGATCCCATTGTACCTATCTCCTACAGGGTGGTAGAGCTTGGTGTGGACTTATCCTACACCTTTCCCATGTTGTCCCTTCATCGTGTCCCTGGCATGTGGATTTCCATTTTGTGATTCAAATCACAAATGCCTTTTCAGTGTGTTGAGCTAATGGTGTATATTTTTCCAGAATGTTTTCTAGAATTAAGTAATAAAGAGCACTTGGCTAGATTTTTAATTTTTGTAAAATTATAAAATTTCTATATTTAGGGGCTGGAGAGATGGCTCAGCGTTTAAGAGTACCGACTGTTCTTGCAATGGACCCGGGTTCGATCCCCAGCACCCACATGGCGGCTATGAACCGTCCTTAACTTCAGTTCCAGGGGAATCCGACGCCCTCTTCTGACCTCCATGGCATTGCACAACACAAGTGCACCAACCTACATGCAGACAGTACATTCATATACATAAATAATAATAATAATAATAAGAATAATAAAATTTTAAAAATCTCTATATTTTTAAACTTTTTAAAAATTTATTTATTTTTGTATGTGTATGAACATACTGTCTGCATGCAGGTTTGTGTACCCATGTTGTGCAATGCTGCGGAGGTCAGAAGAGGGTCTCGGATTCCCCTGGAACTGGAGCTCTCCTGGAATATTTAATGAGAATAACAGATTGAAATTCTGTTGTTCTTGTCTTTAAATGATTTACCCAGCAATTTTGCATGTCAACTTAATTTTGGGACGTACTGAGAAAAGATATTATATTATATTTTCCTTTCTTTAAAAATGATATTTGAGCTGTTCTTTGCATATATTTAACTCACATATTTTAATATATATTTTACTAAAGTTTTGTGCATTTCATAGAGTAAAGCTTAATGGTATTTAGCCCCCTCCTCTATGTACACCTTCCCATAAGCCTCCCCCGTGAGGTTTCATTCATTCTATTATATATGTTAAAGCGTATTGAGGCAAGCTTTTGTACCTAGATTCCTTTTGTTATGAGTTTGTCCACGGGAGCCTACTCTTCCTATCTATTATGATTCCCTTGAAGAAGACCAACACTCTCACTTATCTATGATTAGCTGTCAATAATTCCTTGACTACAGATAGTGCTTCTTACCTACGTCTTCAGTTGGATGTGGAGTTTTCATCTGGTTTGAGTTTGCATTGGTCTTGCATGTGCTGTCATCTTTGGTGTAGGCTCATATGAGCAAATCCTATAAGTCATGGATTAAATAGGTTCACAGAGTTTATTTTTCAAAAATGGCTCTGCTTGGTGCTAGAATGATGGTTCAGCAGTAAGGAGCCTTTGTTGCTCATTTAGAGATCATGGATTTGGTTCACTGCACCTAAATAGGAAATCTTTTGCCTTCAAATAACTCAAATTATAGGGGATATGACATTATATTCTGGCCCCCACAGGAACCTGAATGCATGTGGTGCACATACATAGTCACAGGCAAACATTGATAAAATAAAAGACAAAGTAAATCTAAATAATGGATACTGTTTAACAACTATACACCCACACCCATCAATTCAAAAAAATTTCCATTATGGCAAAAAGATCTTTCAATTACTCCTCATATTTAGTTAGGCATAAGTGTATTTCTCCAAGGCAATCACTGAAGTAGATGATCTAATCAAAGCCCAGTATTTCCCAGAAGCCATCAGTTGCCAAAAGTTCTTAGTTTTGATTGAGGTTTCTTATATAATTTCTCATGTACATGTTGGGATTTTGTCTGGTTTGAACTTTCATGGGATTTGTGCATGCTGTTATAATTACTGTGAGTTCGTATGTGTAACTGGCTAGCTGTTTGGAAGACTTTGTTTCCTCCTGTTCATACACTCACTCTGGCTTTTATGATTTTCCCAAACCTTCCTCCACAATGAACACTGAGCTTTGGGATTCAAAGGTTGAAAATAGGGATACCTAATCTGTGGAATCTTAGTTTCTGTACATTGGTCGTTTGTGGTATTCTGCATTAATTTCCATCTGATCATTAAGGAAATCTCTCTAAGCAGATTTTAGAGATGTATTTACTCTATGTGTAGAGGTTGTATTGAAGATGATGTGTCACCTAAGGTTAAATGTCTCTCACACACTTATTTTTGTGGTGGACCAGTCTAAAATTCTGTCATACTCTCCAACTATTAAAGAAGCTTCTTTCAAAAAAAGAAACCTCAGCCCGGCATGGTGGTGCAAGCCTTTGATTCTGCACTTGTTAGATAGAGGCAGGCAGATCTTCGTGAGTTCAAGGCCAACCTGATCTACAGAGTGAGGTCTGGTACAGCTGGGGCTACAGGGAGACCCTGTTTTTAAAAAGCTAAATAAATACATAAATAAATAATTAAATAAATAAATACCTCTTTCGTGAGGGGTGAAAGGTATACTTGTCTATAAATATGAAGATATGTATTAAGAATTATATTCTATTTGATTTCATACACATTATGAATGGGGTGGATAAAATTTTAAAACAGTTTTTATTTAAATTTGTGTAATTGCTAAAGATGTTCAAACACCTTAAGGTGTTTCTTAGGCAATGTTATTATTTCTTCTTTTCAGAGCTCTATGAGTAGAAACATAACCCATTTCTATTTGGGCCATTCCTTTTCTTGATACTTTTTTACTGAGTTCCTTGTATATTCTGGATAGTAATCCTCTGTTAGATCTAAAGTTTGTGAAGATTTTCTAATACAATGTAAACTGCCTCTTCATTCAATTGGTTGTTTCCTTTGCTGTGCAGCATTTTTAGTTTAATGATATCCCGTTTGTTGATTGTTGACATGAATTTCCAAGTGACTGGTGTGCAATTTTTGAAAATTCTTTTCATAGAGGTATGGACAGTGGTGCACACACTTGGTGGCCAGGTGGGTGTCTAGCATGTAGCCTTGCTGCTGACCCAGGAGGGCATCTGCAACCCATGGCTAGAACCATATAGAACCGTGTGCTGTGCGTGGATAGAGGGACAGACAGTGATACACACATTCAGAGTTCAGGTGGACGTCTGGCATGCAGACTTGCTGCACACCCAGGAGGACATCTGCCACCCACTGCTAGAAACAAAGAATAGAACTGTGTGCATGGATAGAGGGACAGCCAGTGGTGCACACACTTGATGGCCAAGTGGAGTCCAGTGCATGGGCCAAAGGAGTAACACACCCACACACACCACACTCAAGCTACTGGTACTGTGGTGGAGAGGATAAGCTGCTGGTACCGTGGTTTGCTGTGGTTTGATGTGGTTGGGATAATCCACCAGTGTAAGCATAGCCAAACCTGAGAAGAAACCAGCAAGAAACAAACTGAGTGACCCAGCAGGCCTCCAAATTACCATTTGAGATTAGCAACAGAAGCCAAACAAACAAATGGAAAAATCCACATGCCAAAGACACAATGGAAAAGCAACAATATTGGAAAAGCTCAAAATAAATCCCCACCAAACTCAACCAGTCCTATAGAAGATCCCAAAAACAAGATCTCCCTGGAAGGAAACCAACACTGACCTTAAAAGAACAATTTTAGACATATTCAAAAATATAAAGAACAAATCAGAGAACTAAAGGGAGAGAATGAAAAACACATGAAGGAAATGAAGGAAAGAATGGCAAATTCCAGAAAGAACTAAAGGGAGAGATTGACAAACTCTGAAAAGAAATAGATGAAGAGAAATACAAACTGTGAAAATAAATAGAGGAAGAGAAATACAAACTCTGAAAAGAACTAGATGGAGAGAATGACAAACTCCAGAAGGATGTGGAAACACTGAAAAGATCTCAAACTGTAAGGAACAAAAGAAACTGACCAGTGAAGCAAAGAGCTATGAGAATGAAAAGCTCCAAAATGAAGTGGAAATACTGAAGAAATCACAGGATAAAATGAAAAAGGGAGTTGAACATGCATCCAATCAGCAGGAATGGATGGGAAAAGGCATAAGAAGCAGAATGGATGAGGTAGAAAAAAGAATATTAGACCTACAGGATAATACATTAAAGCTAGAAACCTCAAGTAAAGATTATGAAAAAAATTTTAATAATCCACAAATTTTGAAAAACCAGGAAATGTGGGACACTACGAAAAGACGAAACCACTGCATCATAAGGATATAGGAAGGAGAAGAATCCCTCCCCCAAAAAAAACAGTATTGATCAGATCTTCAACAGGTTAATAGACGAAAATTTCCCCAAACTTAAAAAAGACAAATCAATACAAATACAAGAAGCACACAGAACTCCAAACAGACAAGATCAGAAAAGAAATTCTCCATGCCATATCACAGTTAAAACACTAGATGCTCAAAACAAAGACAAAGGACTGAAAGCCACAAGAGAAAAACAACACGTTTTATATAAGGGGGAACTCATCAGAATTAAAGCAGATTTCTCAGTGCAAACTGTGAAAGCCAGAAGAACATGGACCAAAATATTCCCAGTGCTAAATGACTTTAGATGCCAACCCAGATTACTATACCCATCAAAAATGTCAATCATAGTTGAAGGAGAAAGAAAAATCTTTCATGACATAAACAAAATGAAAGAAAACATGTAAAAAATAACACCAGAAAATACTCAAAGCAGTTCAAAGAACAGAGGAAAGGAGCAAGTATCCTCAAGCAACCGAAGTGAGAAATTAACAAAAGCATAACAGAGTAAATGAATACCTAGACCAAGAATGCAAATGAAAAATAAGTTGAAAGGAAACAACACAAAATTCTCAATTATAACCTTAAATATTAATGGTCTAAGCTCCCCAATCAAAAGACATAGACTGGAAGAATGGATTAGGAAACAAAATCCATATATATGGTGCCTAAAAGAAAACCATTTCACCTTCAAGGACAGACACCACCTTAGAGTGAAAGTTTCAAAAAAATATTCCAAGCAAATGGTACCAAAAAGCAAGCAGGAGTTGTTATTCTAATATCAGAAAAAATAGACTTCAGAGTAAAATTAATCAGAAAAGAAAAAGAGGATCATTATATCCATATCAATGGAACAATTAACCAGGAAGATTTCACAATCTTAAATGTTTATGCACCAAACTCTGGTGCACAAACTTTCTAAACACAATCCTTCAGGACCTCAAGACACAGATTAATCCCAGCACGCTAATAGTGGGGGACTTCAATACCCCATTGAATCCCTTGGGTAGGTCAACTGGACAAAAAATAAACGAAGAGACATCATAACTGAACAATACAATACACCAACTGGACCTCACAGATATCTACAGACTATTCCACTTAAATACAAGAGAATATACTTTCAACTCACAGCCCCATGGGACATTCTCCAAAATAGACCACACACTGGAACACAAAAGAAATGTCAACAAATAAAAAATGATTGAAATTATTTCATGCATTCTACCAGACCACAGTGCAATAAAGCTCAATATTAACCCCAGGATAAGCCCTACTAAGTATAAGAAGACTTGGAGATGAAACACCATAATCCTGAATAATGAGTGGGTCAACGAAGAAATAAAGAATGAAATAAAAACATTCCTGGAACTAAACAAAAATGACAATACAACACACCATAACCTGTGTGGTACATTTAAATCAGTCCTAAGAGAGAACTTTACAGCCCTCAGTGCCCACATTAAAAAAAAGAAAGAAAGAAAACAAATAAATGATTTAACAATGTAGCTAAAAATACTTGAGAGACAACACATGGTCCCTAAACCCAACAGACAAGAATAAATAACAAAAGTCACAGCAGAAATAAATGAAATAGAAACAAAGAAAACAATACAAAAATCAATGAATTCAAAAGTTGGTTCTTTGGAAAAGATAAACAAAATAGACAGACCTCTAGCACAGATAACCAAAAAAATAAAAAATAAAAAAGAGCAACTACAAATCAATAGCATTCGTGATGAAAGGTTAAACATCACAACAGATAAAGAAAAGATCCAGAAAAATCATAGGAGAATACTTCAAAAACCAACTAAAATTTAAAACCTAAGAGAAATGGATGAATATCTAACATCTTGACATCCTGGGATTCACCAATGCTTAACCAAGTATAGACTGACAGCTTAAACAGACCCATAATACTTGAGGAAATTGAAGATGTAATAAAAAGCTTCCCAATTAAACAAAGCTCAGGCCCAGATGATTTCACATCAGAATTCGCTAAAACATTTAAAGAGGTCTTACAAACATTACTAATAAAACTTTTCAAAAGGATACAAACAGAAGGAAATATCCCAAATTCCTTCTATGAAGCCGCCATCACTCTAATACCAAAACCAGGCAAAGACACAAATAAGATTAGTAGGACAGAAAGGTTATGCCTGGACAAGCTGGCAGCCCATGAAAGAAAACAGCCAGAAATGACTAGAGATCAAGAAAACAGATCCAGAGAAAGTAGACTGTTTTGCTTCTCATCTACCTGTGCCCCTTTTCTAAGCCTAGGGAACAATCTGCGGAAGAGGGGGTGCGGTAGAATGTAAGGGCTGCCATTGGGGTGAATGGTAAAACTACTACAATATAGACTGGACACTCATTTGATCAACTTGATTGAACATACAAGCCCCCCCCCCGCTGGATGGTGGGACCCATGAGCTGTGTGGGTTTGGGCACAACTGCTCACAAATTGGTTTTACATGAAGGATGCTTGTACTCACAAATTATCACTTATTGTTAAAAAAAATGAAAAACAAACAAACAACAAAAAAAAACAGAGAAAGATGCAGAAAACGTTACCAGCAGAATGCATGATCTGGGATGGGTAGGGGTGGGGTGGGGGGAAGGGAAGGGGATATATGCCTGAACTGAACTGGAAAATGATGTATGAAATACACAATGCATCAATAAAAAGAAAAAAAAAAAGAAAAAAAAAAGAAAACTATAGACCCATATCATTAATGAACACAGATACAAAAATTCTCAACAAAATACTTGCAAATTACATACAGACCCACATCAAAAAGATCATGCATCATGACCAAGTTGGATTAATAGCAGAGATGAAGGGATGGTTCAACATATGTAAATCAATAAATATCATAAAACACATAAATGGACAGAAAGACAAAAATCACATGATCATCTCAATTGATGCAGAAAAAGTTTTCAACAAAATCCAGCATCCCTTCATGCTTAAAGTCCTAGAGGGAAGTGGACTGGAGGCATCATTCTTCAATGTGATCAAAGCCATATACAAGAAACCCACAGCCAACATCATCCTAAATGGAGAAAAGTTGGCAGCGTTCCCCTTAAAGGCAGGAAAACAGCAAGGCTGTTCACTATTGCCATTTCTCTTCAATAAAGTGCTTGAAATGCCTGCTAGGGCAATAAGGAGAGAAAGCAAAATTAAAGGAGTACTAATTAGAAAAGGGGAAGTAAAACTATCCTTTTTTTGCAGAAGATATGATATTTTATCTAAGGGATTCTAAAAACTCCACCGGAAAACTCCTAGAAATGATTAAAAGTTTCAGTAAAGTGTTGAAATACAAAAGAAACTTAGAAAAATCAGTAGCCTTTCTTAACACCAACAATAAGCAACTGGAGAAGGAATATAAGAAGACCTTCCTTCTCAATCACAATAGCCTCAAAAAAAAAAGTGAATAAACCTAACCAAAGAAACCAAAGACCGCTATAACAAAAAATTTAAAACCCTGAAGAAGGAGATTGAAAATTGCATCAAAAGATGGAAAGAACTCCCATGCTCATGGATTAGAAAATATTTATATAGTAAAAATTTCCATTTTACACAAATTAATATACAGATTCAATATATATTAATTTGTGTAAAATGGAAATTTTACACAAATTAATATACATTCAATCACAATCCCCATGAGATTTTTCACAGACTTGGAAAAAAATCCTTAATTTCATATTGAAAAACAAAATACCCAAAATAGCTAAAGCAACCCTGAGTGAAAAGTGCAATATAGGGGGGATTACTTTACCAAACTTCAAGCTACATTACAGGGCTATAGCCATAAAGGCAGCCTGGTACTGGAACACACACGCACACACATACACACACACACACACACACATGAAAAAAAAAAAAAAAAAAAAAAAAAAAAAAACAGACCTATTGACCATTGGGAACAAAATTGAAGATCTGGATTGCGTTAGTGTCAACTTGACACACCTGGGTTGCAGGCGCCTCAGTTGGGGAATTGGCTCCATTGGACTGGCCTGTGGCCACATATGTGGAGTATTGTCTTGATTGTTGAGCAATGTAGGAGTTCCCAGCCCACTATGGGTGGTGCCACCCTGGGCAGGTTGTTGTATACTGTATAAGAGGGCAGGCTGGGCATGGGCCAGGGGAACACACCAGTAAGAAGCATTCCTCCATGGCCTGTGCCTCAGCTCCTGCCTCCGGGTTCCTGCCCTGAGTTCCTGCCTTGGGCTCCCTGAGTGATGAACTGTGTGACCCAGGAGACATAAGCTGAATAAACCCTTTCCTCCCCAAGTTGGTGTCAGTCAGAGTGTTTTGTCACAGCAACGGAAGAGAAACTAGAACAGGGGGCATTTGTTTAACAGACTTCAAACTACATTACAGAGCTACAGTCATAAAGGCAGCCTGGTACTGGCAAACAAAACAAAACAAAACAACAACAACAACAAAATACACAGACTTATTGACCATTGGGAACAAAATTGAAGATCCAAAATTGAGTTCATATAAGTTTGGCCACCTCATATTTGACAAAGGGGCCAAAAATGCGCAATGGAGGAAAGATAGTGTCTTCAGCAAATGGTATTGGCAAAACTGGAACAGCATTTGTAAAAGATCAAAATTAATCCCCTACCTCTAGCCCTGCACAAAAATAAACTCCATGTGGATCAAAGATCTCAACCTAAATTCTGAAACCCTGAAGGTAATAGAAGAAATGTCTGCAGCAACCTACAAGATTTAGGCATAGGAAAAGACTTTCTGAATCAAATAGCAGCTGCACAGGAAATAAGGACAACAGGTGACAAGTGGGACCTCATCAAACTCAAAAGCTGTTGTACAGCTAAATAAACAATCAGGGTCTGGAGACATAGCTCAGTAGTTAAGAGCACTGACTATTCTTTCAGACGACCTGGGTTCGATTCCCAGCACCCACATGGCAGCTAAGAACCCTCTTAGGCTGGGCAAGGTGGCACATGCCTTTAATCCCAGCACTCGGGACGCAGATGCAGGCTGATCTTTGTGAGTTCAAGGCCAGCGTGGTCTACATAGCAAGCTCTGAGCTAGCTGAGACTAAAGGGATACCCTATCTCAAAAAGACCAAAAAAAAAAAAAAAGAAAGAAAGAAGAAAAGAAAGAAAGAAAGAAAGAAAAGAAAGAAAAGGAAAGAACGCAATCAAGGAAGTAGAGAGAAAACCCATAGAAGTGTGAGGAAACCTTCACCACGATACATCTGAAGAAGCATTAACATCCCAGAATACATAAACTACTCTACAAAACAAAGGAGTAAGAAAACAAATGACCTATTCAAAAGAGTGGAGTAAAGAGAAGAGCAGAGACTTCACACCAGTAAGAATTAAATATGGCTGAGAATCATCTTTAAAAAAATAAAGATAATTGGGGCTGGAGAGATGGCCTAGCGGTTAAGAGCGCCGACCGCTCTTACAGAGGACCCGGGTTCGATCCCCAGCACCCACATGGCGGCTGAGAACCGTCTGAAACTCCAATTCCAGGAGAACTCCAGTTCCAGGGGAATCCGAGACCCTCTTCTGAACTCCGCGGCGTTGCAAGACACGGGTGCACAGACTTGCATGCAGACAGTACATTCATACACATACAGAAATAAATAAAAATTAAAAAAAAAAAAAGAAAGAAATGCAAATTTAAACCACACTAAGGTATCGTCTCCCTCCAATAAGACTAGGGAAAAATCAAGAATTCAAAAGATACCAAATGCTGCAGAGGATGTGGAGAAAGGGGAACACCCATCCGCTGCTGGCGGGAATGTGAACCCATACAACCACCATGGAAAGCAGTATGGAGAACCCTTAAAAAACTCAAAATGAGCCTAGTGCCTGACCCAGACATACCATTCCTGGGTATATACCCACAAGATGCATCCTATATGCACAGCTATGTTCATTGCAGCTCTCTTCACAATAGCAAAGAGCTGGAACCAACCCTAATGCCCCTCAACTGATGACTGCATAACAAAAATGTATTACATCTACAAAATGGTGTTCTATTGCAGTGGTAAAGAAAGATGACATCATGTAATTTGCAGATAATTGGATAGAACTCAAAGCCATTATGCTAAGTGAAGTAACACTGTCCCAGGAGGGAAAAATGGAAAATAGTTTCCCTCATTTGTGGATGCTAATTCCAAATCCCCAATTGGCAAGCAAACTGAGCATTTTTATTATTATAGTTCATTGTATCTGAAAGCACCCTTGCTATTAAAATGTGAATCTCTTAATGGGCTCTAGAATTGACCTACCAATTGTATTCACACATTGTAATTACCATGTATGGGCAGATGATATGTATTCATATTCTAAAATAAAAAGATGTAAACTTATACTTCATTTTACCAGCATCCAACTTTACTGTTAAAATGTGAATCCCGGGGCTGGAGAGATGGCTTAGCAGTTAAGAGTGACAACTGCTTTTGCAGACGACCGGGGTTTGATTCCCAGCACCCACATGGCGGCTAAGAACTGTCTTTAACTCCAGTTCCAGGTGAATCTGAATTCCTCTTCCGACCTGCACGGCATTGCACGATACGGGTGCAGCAACCTATACGCAGACAGTACACTCATACACATAAAAAATAATGAATAAATTAAAAAAAGAAAAACAAGTGAATCCCTAAATGTGTTTTTTTTTTAATTTTATTTATTTTTGTATGTGTATGAGTGTACTGTCTGCATGAAGGTCTGTGCACCCGTGTCGAGCAATGCCGCGGAGTTCAGAAGAGGGTCTCGGATTCCCCTGGAACTGGAGTTCTCCTGGAATTGGAGTTGCAGACGGTTCTTAGCCGCCATGTGGGTGCTGGGGATCGAACCTGGGTCCTCTGCAAGAGCAGTCGGTGCTCTTAACCGCTAGGCTATCTCTCCAGCCCCCTAAATGTGTTTTTTTAAATTAACCTATAGATTATTTTCATATTGTGTAATTTTGATATATGTGTGGAGTGTATATATACATATTTTGGAATAATATAAAACTAAAGGGAACAAAAAAAGAGAGAGTAAAACGTATTTAAAGAACTGACCAGGGGCAGGAGAGATGGCCTACCAGTTGAGAGCGCCAACTGCTCTTGCAGAGGACCCGGGTTCGATCCCCAGCACCCACATGGCGACTGAGAATCGTCTGTAACTCCAATTCCAGGAGAACTCCAGTTCCAGGGGAATCCCACACCCTCTTCTGACCTCCGCTGAACTGCACGACAGGGGTGCACAGACTTGCATGCAGACAGTACATTCATATGCATAAATAAATAAATAAATAAATAAATAAATAAATAAATAAATAAATAAAATGTTTTAAAAAAAAAGAACTGGCCAAAACAATAAACTACTGGCGGAGTAATTCGTGAAAGGTTCACTGCTTGACAAAGTTCCAGTGACCTGAATCATCTAGTTGAAGTCTGCTCTTCAGCTGACCTTGATTTTTAATAAATCTTTTATCATATTAATTCTTATTTTTCTGGTCTGCTTAACTTTCAGCTTTCTAGCAATTTGGGTACCTACTTCTGCCTCAAGGAGTGGAACTGACACTTTTACCTTTTCTAGAAATGAGTACTTTTTGAGAAATAATGGCACTGTGTATGCAACTTAAAAGTGTGATACAGTAATAATTAAGAATTCTACAGAAACTTTGTTAGGCACAGATTGCCCAAGTAAAGAAAGGAATTTTGATTTCATGGTCAGGTTTAAGCTAAAAAGAGGTTTGTAGGACAAAGTGAAACTAAGCCCAGTGAAACAGTGGATTCTAGTGATCTGATTTAAAGATTAAGAGCACATAGAAAATCACCTTAGCAGAAAGTGTTAAAAACAGAAACTGAGGAAAACAATGACCAGAATAAAAACAAGATATGAATCAAAGCTACATCAGCCATGAAATGGTTTACAGGTCTAGCTAACAAGGAACTAAAGTAAGAAAAATAAAGTTCTCTATTGTTAAAGCTTTAAAGCTCACTTTTTACACTGTCCAGCACCTATATAACCACAAGGCATAAAGAATGGAGTCCTCATAATTAAAAGTTAATATTAACTTCGCTTTGCTGCAAAGCTACTAAATTACTTAGCTGAATGGTTGTACTATTACTTTACTTTGTTGACATCTCACATAAAAGATTGTATCATTATTGATCATTTTACTGTTTTGATGTTAAGAATAATTTCAGGTGTGAATTTTCTGAAAAAAATATTTATGGGGAATTTGAGTTTTTTTTTTTTCATCATTAACTTAGAGTTGCATAACCTGTATTAGTTTTAGGGCATATAAAAATAAACATTGGGACCTGAAGAGCAGTGATGAGAAAAGAAGAAATCGGCAGAGTGGCAAACTGGAAAGGCCCTCTGCACAGGATCAGAGAAGGCAAACACTCTCTGATCCTTAGGTCAAGAATTCGGCAGAATGAAGAACCCCAAACATCCTCTGCACAGGCACAGGAAAGATAGATGCTCCTCAGGTCCTGATAAAGAAAGAGATTCTTGTGTCTTATTTGATTAATTTCTTTGCCGCCTTTGCGACCACACACTTCAGGAAGTGAACCTGCTGGAGCTGGACTCGGGCAACCTACTGCATCTAAAATGTTATAAAAGACTGAGAAAAAGATGCAAGACAGAACTTAACCCCAAGATATTTTCTCAGGCCATTGTGGATGGAAGTATGTCCCTGAATTCTTTCTATGACTGTTTTATGTACAAAAATCTATTGATTTGGGTAGACTGATTTTGTAACCTGCCACTTTGTTGAAAGGGTTGATACTTTTTAGTTTTTAGGTGGAACATAATATCATCTATAAATAAATATAATTTGACTTATTTTCCAATGAGTATTCCTTTAATTTTCTTCTATTATCTTACTGGTGTAGTTAGAATTTCAAGCACTATATTGAAATGAATAGGGATTTTGGACAGCCTTATATAATTTCTGTTTTTAAGTTGAATTCTTCCAGCTTTTCTCCATTTAGAAAGATGGTCGCCGTGGTTTTGGTTCACATAGCATTAATTTTGTTAAGGTAGGTTCCATGCCATACAATTTCCCCTGTAAAACAACATGGATGTATGTTGGATTTTATCAAAGGACTTTTCTGTATCTATTGAGATGACCATATGTTTTTTGTCTTTCATTCCATTTATATGATTTAATACATATATTGAATTACATATACTGATCCACCCCAGCATCTTTGGAATAAAGCCTACTTGATCATGGTGGATGATCTTTTAGAGATATTCCGTAAATTATTTGTGAATATTTTGATAATTTTGGATTCATTAGTGGTATAGGCCTATAGTTTTCATTTTTGTCATGATTTTGCCAGACTTGTGTAGCAGAGTAATTAATACTGGAGTCATGGAATGAGTTTGTGAGGTCTCCCATATTTCTTGGTTTTGAATAATTTAAGTAGCAATGATTGTAGATCTTCTTTGAAGGTCTGTAAAATTCTGCTGTGATTCCATCTGGGCCTGTAATTTTTAGTCTAGAAGTGTTCTATTACTGTTTCAATTTCCTTATGTGATATGGGTTTGTTTAACCTGTTAATCTGAATCTTGAAGTTCTGTAGTTTACTTTCTATGAAACTGGGTGCACCACGGTTTGGTGTTATATGCTCATGATCATAATGTCTTCTTGGTGAACTGTTGCTTTGATCAGAAAGAAGTGATGTTCTTTATATCTTATTAATTTTATTTTGAATTCTGTTTTGTCAGATATTAGAATTGCAACACCCGTGTGCTTCTTAGTGCTATTTGTTTGGAATGTTTTATTTTTCATCTTTTTACTCTAAGTAACCACCTATTCTTTAAATTGAGATAAGTCTCTTGAGGACAACAAAAAGATGAATTTTGTTTCTAACTCCATTCAAAAATTATGTGTCTTTTGACTGGGCTTTCGAGGGCATTGATATTTGAAGTTATTATTGAAAGGTTTTATTTTTTACAGTTATTTTAATATTCATGTTCATAGTTATATTTTATGTTTCCATAATTGTACCTTGTTTTATTTTCTTTTTGTAGCCTCAAACATTTTCATTCCTTTTTTGAGACATTTGTATTGCTTTGATTGTTTCTCTATGGCTGGTTTTATTGATCTGAACTAGTTTAGCCTATTTTAATCTTGGTAACTTTTTCATTCCCCTTTGACTATGATAGATAATGTTGTTGTTCACGTATACTGGTTTAATGTCTATGGGCATTTAGCACTTGGGATACTTTGTTCCAGGCTTTTCTGACTTTAAGAGTTTAGAATGAACCATCACCTATAAGTGTGATGAGGTTCCCTTTGTTTGTAACTTATGTTTCTCTTGCAGCTTTCAGCATTCACTTTTTATTTATATTTAGTGGTTTTATTATGACATGTCACAGGGAATTTCTGTTCTGGTCCTGACTATATGTTGTTCTGTGTACTTCTTATATTTGCATAGGTATGTCTTTGTTTAATTTAGACAACTTTTCTTCTCTGAACATATTGGAGTCCTACTGAGGTGTGATTCTTCTCCTTCCTCTATGCTTGTGATGAGTAAATTAAGTGTTCACTTGATGTCCCACATTTCCTGCATATTGAATTTCTGGTTAATTTTAAAATTTACATATTCTTTCCCAGTTTTGATATTGTGTTATTGATTGCATTTATTCTTATGGTGAGGATTTTTCCTACTGTTTAAAATCAGTTAATTGAAGTTTTTTTTTTCCATTATGTCATTATTTCCGCTTGAGTTTTCTTCACATTTTCTAATTCCTGAATTCATTTTTCATATAATAAATTGTCTTTCTCATTTCATTTAGCAAGATGTTTAGACTTTTTTGAGCTTCAGTGAGTAGATACCCCATCCTCTTTGAGTTCTTGGAGTTGAGTTGTTTGTGTATTCTTTAAATCATTGAATTCTTTGATCATAGTCATGATTGTTCTTTTATATTCTGTGTATCAAGGTTTCTCTACATAGTTCCCATTGTAGAACACTTCTATAGGACTGGTCAGGTTTTGTTGGGTCAAATTATTTTGATTTCCTCAGTTATTTTTTTTTCATTGTGATATGAGTATGTGGATTTATTTTGTATTTTGTGCTTCTGGTATGAAACTCAAGCCTGCATTGTTGGACAGAGTTTGATTCTGTTATATTTTTGATGCATACTGCTTACTTCCTGATCTGGTATGAGTATTTAGAAGGTCTGGCTTCAGATATTCCCCTTTAATTTTTTTTTTACTGGAGGGTCCTAATTAATCCAGGCAGACTAGTCAGGAGTTCTCTAGGAGAGTGAGGGAGGTCAGTCTAGTCAGGTTCTCAATGCTAGCTTCAATGAGATGGGGACAAAACCCAAGGAAATCCAACGGCAAGAGAATGAGAAAGTTATCACTAGCTAGTAGAGACCTGAAGTCTTGTGTACTAGGAATTGAAATGGTCACAAAATGTGGACATGGGCTCAGTGAACTTTTAAAATCTCATCCTGGCTAGTCAAACAACCTCAAACAGCCTCAGCAGAGCAGGACCAAACCCAAGATGAGCTGATAGGAAGGTAATCTTACCATATAAATTTTGGGCCATTTTGTTTAACCTTGTTTTTTTTTTATTATTATTATGGCATCCTGAGTTCTCTACTGTATAACCTCTTGACACACCCAATCAACAGACTCAGTACGACTTTCTCTCCTCCTTCTCTGAAGCTTGCTGACATTTCTTGGTCAGCAACAATGATGCAATGTTGCTCTTGGAATGAGTCCATCATGTAAATCTAACATAAATCTTTGGTAAGCTGAATATCTGAGCTGCTGCTTCTGCTGCTGCTGCTACTTACTCCGGTCCAGAGTCCAACTTCACAATTTTCAGGCCCTTATGTCATCAGTTCTAATTCTCAAAGCCACCACAGGGACAGAGAAAACATAAAAAATGAGGCTACAAATACCCCCCAAATCTACCCCAAAGAATATTACCCTACTGAAATTTGTACTCACTGCCAAGGCTGATGCTGACAGTTTGCCAACTGAATGTTGCCAGTTCTGTCTCCCACAGCTGTGTGTGGATAAATGATGGTAACTTCCTAACACCCCAGATCCTGTCAATGCTTAGAACAACAGCTGCCCCTGCAGCTTCATATCCATGCACATCTTGCTTTCAGTTTCCCATGCACATAAAGATAGCTTAAAGCACTATTTTTCTTTCAGCTGGCCATTATAATTGTGTACATGCAAGGTTCCTGTCAGTACCACTGCAGATATACAAACAGTAACCTTCAAAATCTAACTCTGACCTCCCCCATAGCTATCATGCATAAGACTGCAACTAGCCTCCTAAGCTATGCATGGGCCTACATCTGACTACCACAGTAATTCTGGGTCTGTTCTCTACCACTGCTTGTATGGAATGCTAGCCACTATATCTGTAGGTATAGATGGGGCTCTAAATTGCTCTCAAAGCCTCAGTAGACCTCTAAGAGTTCTTGCTACCATGGATTGAATAGATGTCAAAGTCACAATCTCCAGTTATCTGGGGGAGAGGAATCCACAGGCAATTCAGAACTTGAGTGACTGTATTATTTTGGAGCTGGAAACTTGTAATACTAAACTCAGCACAACTGTTCATCTCCATTTTAACATTCTTCGGGTAAAGGGAATGTCTCTGTGAAATCATTCTATACATTGCAGAAGACATGATTGCTACAATTGTTTAGGTGTCAAAAACGTACAAGAATAAAGAAAAAAATTAGAGAAAGAAAACAGTACTAAAAGAACATCAGAGGTAAACAGCACCTGTCTCCATATAATTATGTGCACATGAGAGAATTCAAAAATCCTCCAAGATAACCTGAGAGAATAATCAGAGTGCAGAGATGCACATTTAAACAAAATCAGAGAACAAAAGAAAGAATAAATGAGAGGTAAAAATGGATATTGGAAGCATTTTTGATACAGCTTAAGCATGCAATGACAGAGGCAAATATACAAGGAGCTTTTATTTTTTTCATTTTTTATTTTTGGACTTTTAGAGACAGGGTCTCTCTGTAGCCCCAGCTGTCCTGGAACTCACTGTGTAGACCAGGCTGGCCTTGAACTCACAAAGATCCATCTGCCTCTGCTTCCCAAGTGTTAGGATTAAAGGTGTGGGCCACCACACCAGGCTATAACAAGGAGCTTTTAGAATGAACTAGATGAAGGCAAAAAAGTATACAGTCACTAAAGTATTTAAACTAATCTGATTATAGAAGAGAAAATCCTGAGAATATTGGAAATAAATTAAGATTGTCCATGGCATTTATGCTACATCAATTCTAACAAAACCCATAAAATAAAAGAGTGGAAATGAAAAGTGATGGAAGAACAGAAAATATATTTAAATAGTAATATGAAAGCTTCCCAAATATGAACAACGATATGAATGAAGAGGAAAAGTATACCCATGAATTTAATGTTGTTTTTTTGTGTGTGGTATTGATTTTGTCATTTAATATCTGATTTATCTTTTTCTGTGCTTTAGGAAACATTAGTTATTTGTAATGGAATTTTATAGTAAATACTTGTGAATCTGTACTCAAAGAGTAAATAAAATCTAAAATGGCAAACACAAAAGGCCTGAAACAAATACCATTGCTATTCTATGGAAACTGTTTGCAACTGTCCTGCATGTGTTTGAGTTACATGTCAGCTCAGAGGTCTATATTGACCTAAGAGGTTTCTAGACTCCAGATAAAATTAGGCAATTGTTATTTTCCATACATGTAGGAATGAAACTTTGCCTGGCTTGAGGCAGGACCTGTAATGCCTGTCCTGCAAAACTTCTGAGAGTTATCTGATATCTCTGTGGACATTCAGTTGTCTCTGTGAGTTATCTATAGTGCCAGAAGGTCTGCGATATTGCAGTGTTTTCTTACCTCACCTATCTCTGCAAGTTCCAGAACAAAATGGCCCCTTCCTTTGAGGTATTGAGCAGAATGACGCACCTCTAGTTTACCAGTTGCACAAACAGGAGCTCTGTAGCACCCCCTGTAAGAGTCAAAGTAGCTCACCCCCCCCTTCTGCCTGCCTCCCACTTCCTTGCCCAGAGCATAGTAACCTTTGGTATATAAACATGCCAGCATGAATAAAAGTGAGAGTTTTATCTTCTGGACTTTCTCTGAGTCTGTGTCTGTCTGTCTTTCTCTTATTCCCTTCGTAAATTCCTCACAGTCCCCTCCCCCTTCCTTGCCAGAACTAAACCTAGAGACTGTCTGCCTGCAGGCAGGAGACAACCTTGAATCTTGCAGTCCTGTTGGACTGCCAGGCCTGGATCTAGAAGGGAAGAATATTATGTGGATTGCAGTTACACGTGACTAAAGGATTATCAGATGACCAGAAACTCTGACACATACGTTCTGTTATATCCTCATGTTACATATTTACCTGGGTGCTCCCTAGTATGTTCCTTGAGAAGGCTTTATTAAATTATCCCTCATCTAACTTACTGTATACCCAACCCATAGACTGGGCCACTTAAGAGCCACCTCCTTTTAACCCAATGAGTTTGTAGGCCCATTTTCTCTCCCATTAGAGATCTGAGCTCATTTGGAGTCCCAAACTTTTCAGTGATACTTTTATTACAAAAAAGTCAACAATGGGAGGGAACTCCTCAAAACCTATCACAGTTAACAACATGGTAAAAAAATTTCAAAATAAGCTTTTCTGGAGATTATGGGGTTAAGATGATCCCAAGGAAGCTTCACATCTTATGCCAAGTTAAATGTACTACCTTTGAAGTTTTTTTTTCTACCTTTGAAGTTGTATAAACTCCAGGGAAACCTTAGAACAACTGTCACATTTACACACCCAGTAATGAAAAAGACTCCTGGATACCTTGATTCATTCCTCTATACAGACTCATGGTTGTAAGTACCTCCTTCTCTGTCTCCTTGGGACTGGTTCTATATAAATAGGAGGGAGAGTTTGGAGTTCTTTTGCCCTAATTAACTCAAGAAAAGGAGAAAAAAGGTGAAAAATGGGCAAAAGTTATGTACAAGAAGAAAATCCCCTTTCTTTGCTTCCATACATCCCCATGGTTCCACAAAGCATGGACAACTGCCGTACCACCACTTACTGGGGAGCCATACTCCATGGGTAGCTTCACCACCCTAAAAACCCTAGAGGTTGCAAGCAAAAGTCCAGACTCACTACCACAGTTACTGGAGAGATGACCAATCCTAAGCCTGATGCAACTTTGTGCATCTTGTTAGCCAGACTACCAGTTTGAGGCTCTCTGGATTTCCCTTCAGACAATTCAAGGTCTGTTGCTTTGATGTTAATGGTTCCATTCAGCCATTGTATCATTTCCTTTACTGCAAACCTTTCAAAACTACAGACATCCTCAACTGGAAACAACACACAGGAGGTTACTCAGAAAGACCTCAAGAAATGATGAAAATAATTCCCAGATTCACCAGACAACAGTGAACGACAATCAGTAATTTGACTAACACTTTTAACACTGAAGTGTAATACTGTGTCCTGGCAGAGGTTCCAAACTATCTCCAAAGGCAAGTGGCAAATGATGAGTCAGACTTAACAGCATGGTCCCAGGAGGCTGCAACAATCATTTAATTCAACAGGGATTTCAACATTGGGAATGAAAGAGAATCTTTCAAGTGTTACCATGGAATATTTACAGAGACTTAGAGCTGGAGCAAGAAATTTCAACAATATGAATCAAATGGCTGAGTTTCTCTGAAAACATGATGAATTCTCGCAGAATTCCATGAATGATTTTGTGGAATGAATATTATAATAGTAGTTAAGTATATATATATATATATATATAATATATATATATTTCTTTTTGTCCAGAGCGCAAAGAAATCAGCAAATGGTTAATGCAGCATTTGTGCGGCCCAATCCTTCAGTGATATCCACTGCAATCTCCCAAAACTTTAAGCCTTTGTGGATCTATAAACGATTCACTCATTGCCTGGAAGTTTATGAAAAAAAGGTGTTTTGTAAACTGTGACACCAAGGAAGCTGAGAAAATAAGCAGATAGGCAGAAGACAAAGCAAAACCTGTCTTTGATGGGCTGAGAGACTTCTCAGTGATAAAGAGCACAGGCTGCTCTTGCAGAGGACCTGGGTTAGGTACCCAGCACCCGTATTCCAGCTAATAATTGTCCCTAACTCCACTTCCAGGGAATGTGAGTCCGTCTTCTGAACTCTAAAATCATTTGACAACTGAGCTTTGAGTTGTGCATATATGCACACTTACGTATATGCAGCAAATCTCTCATAAAATAAAAATGATTAACTCAATTATTTTCTAAAAACTATCTCTCTTGGTAGCTACTCTTTGGCACTCAAACTTAGTGAAGTATGTCAATCCCTCACAAAAGGAACAGATAAAAAAGAGGTGGCCATTATGGTCAGGCCAATGTGCATACTTCAAAGAAAGTGGCAGTTGAACAATTAATTTCACCACCATAAAAATGTGTCGAATGGAATAAGAAGGCCCAAAAGACATGGCAAGGGAAGCTACAGACTAGAACACACTGCTCAGTCTTTTAAGACTAGTTGGTATTTAATCAGATTAGCAATTATAGGGCTTCTGATTTAAGGTCACAGAAGATCTATAGTCAACATGAAGGTAGGAAGCTGGACAATAACTTCCATGGTAGACAAAGAGGCTGAGCTTTTAATGGTGACTACACCCATTGTCTTTTTTATTATTTTTTATTGATGCTTTGTGTATTTCATACATCATTTTCCAATTAAGTTCAGGCATATCCCTTTCCCACCCCCCCCACCCCACCCCATCCCAGATCATGCATTCTGCCATAACTGACCTGCATCTTTCTCTCAGTTCCTTTTCATTTTTTAGCAATAAGTGATAATTTATGAGTACAAGCATCCCTCATGTAAAACCAATTTGCAAGCAGTTGTACCCAAACCCACAGAGCCCATGTGTCCCACCATCCAGCAAGGGGGGGGGGCTTGTATATTCAATCAAGTTGATCAAATGAGTGTCCAGACTATATTGCTGTAGTTTCACCATTGACCCCAATCTCAGCCCTTACATTCTACCATGGCCCCTCTTCTGCAGATTGTTCCCTAGGCTTAGAAAAGGGGCACTGTCATTTTGACAGCCAAAACCACTCCAGTCATTGATGTCACAGAGATCCAAATTTCCGACTTATTTGGCAAAACCCAATCCTGCCACATGGGTGTCCACTGTGTAACTCATGTGTTTCTTTGCTCATAAGAATGCCCAGTCCCTCTGTTGTACAGAGACATCTTAATAAAATTTGGAGTGCTATTCATCTCACCTCCAGGAGACCTATAAGTCTCACCCCAAAAGGTTTATCTATGTTGATGATAGCTATGGTGGTGCCCAGGGAAGAGGAATGGTGCCTTTAATCTATAGGAAGGCAAAAGCAAACCTGATAATCCTGATGGAAGAATTCTCCAATATCTATGCCAAAAGGCAACCCGAGTTGTTGCTAAAAAAGAGTGTACCAATCATAGAGTTTTAAAGGTCTATAGATACAACAAAAACAATGTTGTATGTCATAAGAAGCTGGGACAATAATCAGTATTTGCATTCTGCCAGGATCCTGATTGACTGTCAGTCTTATTATAACATTCCACTTTTTCTGGTAAAGAAGCCTGGAAGTAATCACTAACAAACTCTACCAGATGTCTGGGTGGCAAACAAGGCAGTACGTACCATCTACCCAGTGTCCTGAATCTCTACACTCTTCTGAGTTTCTTAATTAAACATGTAGCATTGTTCATTTGCCTTGACTTGAAGGATACCTTCTGACCTCCATGACCCAGCCCTCAATTGCTTTGGAAGTGGACGTTCCACAAACCAGGAAAATAATTTTTTTTAATTTTTTTTTCGTTTTTTAACAATAAGTAATAGTTTATGAGTACAAGAGTCCATCATGTAAAACCGATTTGTAAGCAGTTGTGCCCAAACCCACACAGCCCATGGGTTCCACCATCCAGCGGGGGGGGGGGGGCTTGTATGTTCAATAAAGTTGATCAGATGAGTGTCCAGACTATATTGCTGTAGTTTTGACATTCACCCCGATTGCAGCCTTTACATTCTATCATGCCCCCTCTTCTGCAGATTGTTCCTTAGGCTTAGAAAAGGGGCACAGGTAGACGGGAAGCAAAACAGTCTATTTTCTCTGCAGCTGTTGTCTTGGACTCTGTTCAATCTGGCTGTTTTCTTTCATGGGCTGACAGTTTGTCCAGGAATAACCTTTCAATCCTATTAATGAAGCATAAGCAATTAGATATATAGGTATTTAAACAGTATTAATTGTTATGGTATGTTACTTTGGTTTGGACACAGATGTTTGGATGGTATATTAATCCATTAATTACGTTTTTTCTGTAAAATATGACAGGGTCTTACTGTGGCTTATAACATCACCTAATCACTAGAGGATGTAAGCTAGTGGCATCAGCCATGGGTTATTCCTCCAAGGAGAGAGGTAATAGCCCATTAGATTTGGGATATACAGGCATATGGCTGCCACTGCTGAACAGTATTTCCAGGCAGGTGAGGTGTAGCTGATGTTGATGGAGGAGTCTTCCTTGACTCAAGGAGACCTATATTTGCTTTATTGTTTTAGTGGCCTTTGATAATACTCTCTGGTATTCCAGAGACCATCTGTACACTTGCAAGTGTGGTCTCAATGCATCTTTCCCATGCTTACATCTGGTCTTTGACAGCAGGGCCTTGTCGCCTCTCTTCTTGCAGGTATCCAAGTTTACAGGCAAGAAGCCTTTACCTTTTGGGGGGCTTGGATCCCTTGGATAACATCTCCTTGGTAGAATAATCCATTGCTGATATCAGAGCTCTCCTGTATTAATATATTTTGCTTAAGTGTATAGCTTAAGGAGAATTTAGTAGTATATTTGGATCTTCATAGAGAATAATCCTTTTCACAGTTTCTATGTCTTTTAGTCAATGAAAGAAGGCAGTTTTACTGGTTTTATAAGAGATGACCTCTATAGCAGTTGGCTCCAATTTACAGTTAGGGAACGACCTCATCATCATCATATTTCTCCTTGTTCTATGGGGGGAGGCAAGAAAGTCTTTTGTATTGAAACCTTGTAGCACCTAGAATGTAAGTTTTCAAATAGTTGTTACAAGTAGGATCCACTGAGGTGTTTGATGTCTGTAGCAATCTGAGGCTTTTCTTCCTTTCAATGTTAAGAAGAGCCAAACTTTATTCTGGTACTTCCTGGTACATCCTACACAATACAAAGGTGTATCTTTTCTTTCTCAGCCGTTAAGTTGGTGACATTTTGACCTTTTGGAACATACAAATCTTTTCCCGTAGTTAGTTTTAAGATTTGAATTGCAAGGTTTTTGACAAAAAGGTTTCATATCTATCTGTATCCCCTTTTTTATTTTAGGTTTTTATTTTTTTGACCCATGAGTCTCAAAAAGGCAGTTGTATTACACATACCTATAGGATGGAATCAAGGCGCAAATTTCATCAAATTCAAGCATGGTGTTTTGGGTGATGGTATGTGGCTAACTTGGCAAGCAAACTTAATTTTTTAAGTTAAATCGTCCTACAGGTAAAAGAGAATGCTTCAAGGTGATACTGTACAACAGAGAAATTATAGAGAACATTTGTATGTGCCAATCCCAAAGTTATTTTATACAGATTTAGGTAAAACAAATGTGGGAAACAACAATTTATATTCCAATTAACTCAGGTGCATTACCATTTTTACCAGAACCTTTAAAGCAATGCTGTTTAATATACACATATTTACTTTTATTAAGTCCTAAAACACCATGTATCCTGTAGACAGAGTCTGGGCAAAATTGGATACTTGTTGAGCTCATGTAAATTAAATATACTTTAGTAGAGTATACATACGTGTCCCTCTCCGGCCCCTCCCACACTTCCCGATTCACTATTTCAGTCAGTTTTCTGATGCAGTCTTTCTGTTGTTGTTCTTTTAATATGCATCCCTCTCCACAAGAAATATTTATAGCTGGGTTATTGGCGCTAGCATCCACACATGAGGGATACAATTTGTCGATTGTTTTTCTGGGACTGTGTTACTTCATTAATATAATGTCTTCTAGATCCATCCATTTACTTGCAAAGTTCATGATGTCTTTCTTTTTTGTTTTTTTTTTTTTGGTCTTTTTAAGACATGATCTCCCTGTAGCCCCTGTTGTCCTGGAACTCGCTCTGTAGACCAGGTTGGCCATGAACTCACAAAGATCCGCCTGTCTCTGTCTCCCAAGTGCTAGGATTAAAGGCGTGCACCATCACGACGGGCTAATGACTTTCTTTACAACTGCATAGAACTGCATTGTGTACAAGTACGAAATTTTCTCTATCCACTTGTCAGTTGAGGGGCATTTGGATTGGTTCCAGCTTTTTGTTATTGTGAACAGAGCTGCAATAAATATAGCTGTGCGTGCATTTCTGTAGTAAGATGAGTCTTGTGGGTATATGCCCAGGAGTGGTATGACTGGGAAAAATGGCAAGCTCATTTTCAGTCTTCTAAGGGTTCTCCACACTGCTTTCCATAGTGGCTGTACAAGTTTACATTCCCACCAACAATGGATGAGTGTTCCCCACAACCTCTCCAGCACTTGATATAATTTGTTTTCTTGAACTGTCCAGTCTTATCAGAGTGAGATGATATCTTAAAGTGCTTTTAATTTTCATATGCCTAATTATTAGTGACGTTGAACAGTTTTTAAGGTGTTTCTCAGCCGTCTCTAATTCCTCCTCTGTGAAGTTTCTATTCAGTTCTTTGCTCCATCTTTTGAGCTATTCGTTTTCTTTCTTCTTTGTTTTTTGAGTAGCTTGTATACTCTGGAAATTAATGCTTTGTCAGATGTATCTGCAGTAAATGTTTCCTCCCTCTCTGTGGGTTTTCTCTTCACTTCCATGATTGTTTCTTTTGATGTACAGGAGCTATTGAGTTTAATGAGGTCCCATTTGTCAATTGTCTATCTTTTTTCTTGTGAAGCTGCTCTCTGATTTATTGTCTTTTCCTACGCCTATGTCATGTAATCTGCTGCCAAGTTTCTCTTCTATTGCCTCCAGAGTTTGGGGTTTCACGTTGAGGTCTTTGATCCATCTGGAATTAACTTTTGTACAGGGTGAGAGGTAGGGGTTTAATTTCATTCTTCTACAGTTGGTGATCCAGTTTTGCCAACACCACTTATTAAAGATGTTGTCTTTCCTCCATTGTGTTTCCTTGGCCCCCTTGTCAAATATGAGGTGGCTGAAATTGTATGTGTTCAGGTTCGGATCTTCAGTTTTATTCCATTGTTCAACTGGTCTGTTTTTGTGCCAGTACCAGTCTGTTTTTATGACTATAGCCCTGTAGTATAGTTTGATGTCTGGTAGAGCAATCCCCCCTGAATTGCTCTTTTGGCTCAGGGTTGCTTTGGCTATTCTGGGTCTTTTGTTTTTCCAAATGAAATTGAGGATTTTTTTTTCCAGGCCTGTGAAAAAGCTCTTGGGGATTTTGATTGGGATTGCATTAAATCTGTACATGAGTTTGGGTAGGATGGACATTTTTACTATATTTATTTTCTCAATCCATGAGCATGGGAGGATTGTCCATCTTCTGATGTCTTCCTCAATTTCCTTCTTCATGAGTTTAATATTTTTGTTGTAGAGATCCTTGGTGTCTTTGGTTACATTTGTTCCTCGGTGTTTTATTGTTTTTGAGGCTATTGTGAGTGGGAAGGTCTCCTTGTAGTCCTTCTTCAGTTGCTTGTTGTTGGTGTAAAGAAAGGCTACTGATTTTTCTAGATTTATGTTGTAACCTGCCACTTTACTGAAGCATTTAATCATTTATAGGAGTTTTTAGGTGGAGTTCTTAGCATCTCTTAGCTAGACAATCATATCAGCAAAAAGGGATAGCTTGATTTCTTCTTTTCCAATTAGAACACTTTAATTTCCTTTTCTTGCCTTATTGCTCTAGCAAGGGTTTCAAGCATTATTTTGAAAAGGAATGGTGACAGGGGACAGCCTTGCCGAGGTTCTAAATTTAAGGGGAATGCTCCTGTCGTTTCTCCATTTAGGATGATATTGGCTGTGGGTTTCCTGTATATGGCTTTGATTACGCTGAGGAATGCTCCCTCCAGTCCAGTTCCCTCTAGGACTTTAAACATGAAGGGATGCTGGATTTTGTCATAGGCATTCTCTGCATCAATTGAGATGATGGTGTGGTTTTTGTCCTTCAGTCCATTTATATGTTTGATGATATTTATTGATTTTTGTATGTTGAACAATCCCTGCATCTCTGGTATGAATCCAACTTGGTCATGATGATTGATGTGGATCTGTATGCAATTTTCCAGTATCCTGTTTAGAATTTTGGCATCACTGTTCCTTAGGGAGTTGGGTCTATAATTCTCCTTTTTGGTTGTATCTTTACCTGGTTTTGGTAATAGCATGTTGTTGGCTTCAGAGAAGGAATCTGGGAGAAATCCCTCCGTTTGTATCATTCTAAACAACTTGAGTAGTGGTGGTTGTAAGTCTTTTTGAGATATTTTATAGAATTCTGCCATGAAACTATCTTGGCCTGGGCATTTTTTTTCGTTGAGAGGCTACTTATTACATCTTCAATTTCTACATGTATTATTGGTCTACTTAGGCTGTTGATCTCTTCTTGGTTGAGTTTTGGTGATTCCCAGAATTTCAGATATTCATTTCTTCTAGGTTTTCAAACTTAGAAGAGTATAGGTTTTTGAAGTATCCCCATATGATTATCTGGATCTTTTCATTGTCTGTTGTGATATTTCCTCTTTCATCACAGATTCTATTGATTTGGATTTGTTCCTTCTTTCTTTTGGTTAACTGGGCTAGAGTTCGTTCTATCTTGTTTATTCTCTCAAAGAACCAATTTTTGGATCCATTGATTTTTTTGTATGGTTTTCTTTGTTTCTATTCCATTGATCTCTGCTCTGATTTTTGTTATTTCTTCTTGTCTGTTGCATTTAGGGTTCATTTGTTGTTGTGTCTCCATAATTTTTTGCTGCAGTGTTAGCACATTCACTTGTGCTCTTTCTGTTTTTTTAATGTAGGCACTTAGAGCTATAAACTTCCCTCTTAGGACTGCTTTTAAAATGTCCCATAGGTTTTGCAGGGTTATATTATCATTGTCCTTCAGTTCCAGGAATGTTTTTATTTCTTTATTTCTTTCTTGGCCCATTCATTAATCAGGAGAGTGTTGTTTAGTCTTCATGTGTTCTTGTAGGTTGTAGGGTTTATCCAGGTGTTGATATTGAGTTTTATTGCAATGTGGTCTTATAGAATGCATGATATTATTTCAATCTTTGTGAATTCTCTTGTGTTTGGGTGAAATATTCGATTGATTTCTGTGAGGTCCATTTGGTGTATTGTATCATTTAGATCAGATGTCTCTTTTTTTATCCTTTGTCCTGTTGATCTGTCTAGGGGACTTAATGGGGTATTGAATTCCACTACTATTAGTGTGCTGGGGTTAATCTGTGCCTTGAAATCCTGAAGAATTTTCTTTATAAAGTTTGGTGCAGCAGTTTTTGGTGCATATATTCATGATTGTGAGATCTTCATCGTCAGTTGTTCCTATAATAAAGATGTAATGGCCCTCTTTGTCTCTTTTGATTTCTTTTGCTTTGAAGTCTGTTTTGTCTGATATTAGAATGGCAATATCCACTTTGTTTTTGGTGCTATTTGTTTGGAATAATTTCTTCCATCTCTTCACCATAAGTTGGTGCCTATCCTTGAAATTGAGATGGGTTTCCTGTAGAGAGCATATAGATGGGTTTTGTTTCCTAATCCATTCTCCCAGTCTATGCCTTTTGATTGGGGAGTTTAGCCCATTAATATTTATTTATTTATTTTTAATTTTTATTTATTTCGGTATGTGTATGAATGTACTGTCTGCATGTAGGTGTGTGCACCCGTGTCGGGCAATGTCGCGAAGGTCAGAAGAGGGTGTTGGATTCCCCTGGAACTGGAGTTCTCCAGGAATTGGAGTTTCAGCCGTTTCTCGGCCACCATCTGTGTACTGGGGATCAACCCGGGTTCTCTGTTAGAGCGGTTTGTGCTCTTAACCGCTAGGCCATCTCTCCAGCCCAGCCCATTAATATTTAAGGTTATAATTTCAAGATGGATGTTGCTTCCTTTCACTTTATTATCCATTTGGACTTCTAGCCTTTGATTTTACTCCTACAGTTATGTTTTTATTAGGTTCTTTTCCTAGGTGTTTGAGGATTGCTGCTCCTCTCTTCTGCCCTTTGAATTGCTTCAAGTATTTTATGAAGAGTTAATTTTCCAGACATGTATTCTGTCATCTCGTTTATGTCATGAAAGATTTTTCTCTCTCCTTCAACTATAGTCGACATTTTTGCTAGGTAAATTATTCTGGATTGGCATCCATAGTCCTTTAACACTGGGAATGCTTTGCTCCATGTTCTTCTTGCTTTCATGGTTTGTACCGAGAAGTCAGCGGTAATTCTGATGGCTTTCTCTTTGTACGTGACTTGTTTTTCTTTTGTAGCCTTCAGAATTTTGTCTTTGTTCTGGGCATCTAGCATTTTAACTATGATATGGCATGGGGAGTTTCTTTTCTGATCTTTTCTATTGGGAGTCCTATGTGCTTCTTGTATTTGTATGGGTTTGTCTATTTTTAGTTTGGGGAAATTTTCATCTATTATTCTGTTGAACATCTGATCAATACTATTCTCTTGAGATTCTTCTCCTTCCTCTATTCCTATGATGCATAAATTTGATATGTTCATGGTGTCCCATATTTCCTCGTTGTTCCACTTTTGTGTATTTTTAAATTTTTCATAATCTTTATTTGAGATTTTTAGGTACTCTGTATTATCTTCCAGATCTGATATTCTTGGTTCTGCTTCCTCCATTCTACTTCTGAGGCTTTTTCCTTTCTATTCTTCTTGATTGGATGAGTGTTCTAATTCCTTTTTCGTTTCATCTTGTGTTTTCTTTAGTATTTCCATATCTTTTTTTGAGCTTCTCAATCTTTTATTGGTGCTCCTTACTTCATTGGTTGGCTTCCTTTTTCAGTGTTTCTACTTCATTTTGGAGTTTTTTTTTTCCTCCCTCTAGTTCTTTCTGAAGTTTGTCAATCTGTTCCTTTAGTTCTTTCTGAAGTTTATCATTGTATCGCTCTAGGTCCTTTCTGAGTTTTTCATTCTCTCTCTTTAGTTCTCTGAATTCTTTATTTTCTTTAATTTCTCTGCATAGGTCTGAAATTATTCCTCTAAGATCTTTTCCTTGGATCACCTCCAAGGGGATCCCATTGTAGCTATCTCCTACATGTTTGGTAGAGCCTGGTGCAGGATTATCCTGTGCCTTTTCCATGTTGTCCCATTGTCGTGTCCCTGGCATGTGTGTTTCCCTTATGTGGTTCAAATCACAAATGACTTTTCACCATGTTAGCGGATGTTTTTGCTTGCCTCCTTCCAATGCTTTTATTTTTTCTCCTCCTCCTTATTTATGGAGTATTGACTTGTCTAGGTTTCAAGCTTTCAATTTTCTTTATATATTGGATATTGGAAGCCTAAGTCACTCTTCTCTTCCTGTTCTGAAGTTTCTCCAAAAAAAGTCCACTTGGATACTCTCTCACCAATTCCTACTGGTGGTGGGAGGGTATACCTGACCTAGCCCGCACCCTCTTCCAGTAACCCAGGAGACAGTCTTCCCCAAAATCTACCTGTCTGAGTGACTTCCGGGTGCCTGTGCCTAGGAGCCAGCATGCACAAAGCCACAGAGGCACCAAATCCAAACCCAACCCGCTGGTCACAGGCTGCAAAGTCGAAGGGCAGTCCCGCCCAGATGGCCACCCCCTAAAAGAGGGCTCAGAGTTGCCACCCTCTTCCAGCAACCTAGGAGACAGTCTACCCCAAAATCTACCTGCCTGAGTGACTTCCAGGTGCCTGTGCCTCAGGAGCTGGCCTGCACAAAGTTGCAGATGAACCAAACACAAACCCACCTGCTGGTCACAGGCTGAAAAGGTGAAGGGTGGTCCTGCCCAGATGGCCACCCTCTACAGGAGGGCTAACAGTTGCAACCCTCTTCCAGCAGCCCAGGAGACAGTCTACTCCAAAATTTACCTGCCTGTGTGACTTCTGGTTTCCTGTGCCTCAGGAACTGGCCTGCCAAAAAAAATTGTGAATGTGGACTACTCTGGCAGAAGTTTTCAAAAAAAACACATTTACCTTATTTAGAAGGCTCTGGTTGCTAATCTTTTTCCTTTCCCAAAAGATAACCTAAACTGTACCCTGCTTCAGCATGTCATAGACATACTTTCTCAGTTTTGCGGCAAGGAGCCTTTACCTTTTGTGGGGCCTTAGATCCCCTGGCCAACATCTCCCTGGTAGAATAATCCATTACTGTTGTCAGAGCTCCTGTATTGATATATTTTGCTTAAGTGCATAGTTTAAGGACTTTAGTATTATGTTTGGTTCTGAACAGAGAATAATCCTTTTCACAGTTCTTATGTCTATTAGTCAATTAAAGAAGGCAGTTTTACCAGTTTTATAAGAGATTACCTCTATATAAGCTGTCTCCATTTTACAGTTGGAGAGCAACCCAATCATCGTCATATTTCTCTTGTTATGTAGGGGCCACAGGGGGGTTCGATGTTTATAGCAAACTGAGGCTTTCGATTGTTTATCTGGCCAATCTGTGAGGCTTTTCTTCCTTTCGGTGTTCAGACGGGTCAACCCTTCAGTTGGCACTTTCTGGTAACATCCTACTCAATGCAAAGCTGTATCTTTTCCTTTCTCAGCCATTAAGTGGTGGACATTTTGTCCTGTTGGAACACAAAATCTTTTCCCATAGTTCAGTTTTTAAGATTTGGAAATGCAAGGGTTTTTGACGAAGAAGGTTTCATGGTCTATTCTGGCCCCACACAAATAACCAGGCTACTGACCCAAACGGGGGGGCGGGCTTTCCCTTGCTCTAAGCTGGGATAAACCTTGCAACAAAAGGAGGGGGGCAATCCGGCCTGCTGCTAAAGACCTGATAATTAAACCGGGAAAACGGGATGTATTGCGTGGACCCACACATGCAAGTGTTTACCAGGATGGGCCTCTGGGGAAACACCAGAGGGACTGATGTTACCCAAAAGGTCACTAAAACCAAATTAAAAAGCAAAAATATGGGTCTCCTTGAGTTCAGCAATACTCCACGTCAGGCCACCACACAAACCCTCAACCGCCTGGAAATTACTGTGCAGCAGAGTCAGCCATATGCCCCCTGTATATCCAAATTCTAATTGGCTATTGGCTTCTCTCCTTGGAGGAATAAAACATGGCTGACCTGCCACAAAGGGGCTTACATCCTCTACAAGGTTAGGAGATGTTATTCTGCATAAGCCACAGTTGTAAGGGGGACCCTTGGTCATCCGGAAATCAGTGAAAAAAAAAAAGAAGAATAAAATGAAAAAACAAGAATAAAAAAAAAAAATGTAATTGCATGGGATCCAACATGGTTAATCTAAACATATGTGTCTATACCAACATAACCTACCATAACAACTAATTTAATGCTTTAAATACCTATATATCTCAATGCCTGTGCTTCATTAGTGTGCCTCGGTGCACTGCTCACAAGTCGTCTAAATACCTTTTAGGGCATCGAGAAAGGTTATTCCTGGACAAACTATCAGCCCATGAAAGGAAATAGCCAGAATTGACCAGAGTCCAAGACAACAGCTCCAGAGAGAGTGGACTGTTCTGCTTCTCATCCACCTATGCCCCTTTTCTAAGCCCAGGGAATAATCTGCGGAAGAGGGGCATGGTAGAATGTAAGGGCTGTGATTGGGGTGAATGGTGAAACAACAGCAATGTAGTCTGGACCCTCATTTGATCAACCTGACCCCCCGCTGGAAGGTGGGGCTGTGGCGGTTTGGGCACAACAGCCTACAAATTGGTTTTACATGAAGGATGCTTGTACTCATGGATTATCACTTATAGCCAAAAAATGAAAAAAAAAAAAAACTGAGAGAAAGATGCAGGACAGTTATGGCAGAATGCATGATATGGGATGGGGTGGGGGTGGTGGGGAAAGGAAAGGGAAATATGCCTGAACTGAATTGGAAAATGATGTATGAAATGCACAAAGCATCAATAAAAAATGTTAAAAAAAAGACATACTTTCTGCTAGTTCCTCTCAAACGACTGCAGGGAGTGGAGTAGAGCCCTGCTAAACTTTCTCTCTGACATAGGTTATAAAGGTTTGATGTAAAGTGGCCCAAATCTGCAAACAAAAGGTGACATTGTTTTGGTTTGTCATTTCTAAAGTTGTTGAGTACTTGGACATGAGATAAACTAGACCATTTGCTCTATACTTTGACCATCCACCAAAAGATAAATCCCAGAGTATAGCTGGATTCTGCTGGATATGGATACTGGATTACTGAAAGTTTTTCAAGCCATTGTATGAAGTCATGGCTGGGTTTGGCAAAGTTCCTTTAAAATAGGTTCTGGAGGGGCTGCACAGATGGTCTAGTGGTTAAGAACTCAGACTGCTCTTGCAGAGGACCATGGTTCGATCCCCAGCACCCCCATGGTGGTTGAGAACAGTCTTTAACTCCAGTTCCAGGGGAATCTGACACCCACTTCTGACCTCCACGGCATTGCCCAACACAGGTGCACAAACCTACATGCAGACAGTAAATTCATACACATCAAAAAATAAATAAATAAAAAACAAAACAGGTACTGGAGCAGGAGGAGACCTTCAAAGAAGTTACAAGCTCTTAATCCACTGATACATGCCACATGACACTTAAGACTTTTTAACCTCTTGTAAGAAAAATCAGACTACATGGGGAGGCTCCTCACTCAGACAGCTGGACCTTGGAAATTTTACATGGCATATCTATTTAATTTACTGCATCCAGTGGGTGCAGGATGGCCACCATGCTTCTGGGTTCTACTTGCCAGACACTGTTGTCCTAATCAGTAAGGCAAGGAGGATGGCAGTCCGTCAAGTGTTACATTTGGCCTCAAACCTATTTCAAAGGTCCTTCTAGCACTAGAGTTGTCCCCACCTCCAAAAAACACTAAATAAGAAGACCAGTGCTAATGACTTTTTAACGTTGCTAGGGAGGCACCTCAGCTAGTAAGAGAATATCATGAGCTAACAATTTTCAACTGTTCCTCTACAGAAGCTGTAAACACCAAAGATCACTTACCGGAAATCCTAGAGTGTGAAATCCTCAGATACACTATTTATCTTTGGACCCTCTGCCTATTTATGCCTGATGCCTAACACTATTGTCATTTTTACCCCTGCCCCCCTGATCAATTGAATAAATATCTTATCTGGAGACCAACCTCTTCCTTTATCATCATATGACCTAGATATGGAGAAAAGTGCCCCAACCCTTATTCTCTTCCTGCAAGCTTTAGGTATTATCTCCACTATGGACATAGGTGCCACAAATCTTAACCTCTCTGAAATTAATATCAGGGAGTTCACCTGTTATATTAATGTGACCTCTAGTAGATAAACAATCATGGATTGTCCTTAAAAGTCAGCTTTGCCTCCTTGGGACTATTGTTCTTTAAAGTAGGAGAGCATTAGAACTTACTGCTTAAAAGGGGGTGCATTGTTTGTACTTAGAAGAAAAATTTTGGTTTATGAAAACCAATATGGAGTAGTAAAGGATATAATCTATTATCTACAAAAATAAATATAAAAGAGAAAAAGGGGCCCTGTTTTCATCTGGTTCAATTCAGTACAATGACCGGAGATTATCATCTGACTCATGTATTAAATGGCACTCCATGTCATGATACATTTCTTCCTAATCTTTGTTCCTCACATTTTGAATTGTCTAGCCCTGTGTGTTATATTGTGTCTAGAGACCGTAAACTATAAACCATCCTAACTTCCAAACTTACATAGTAGGCAATAATACAGAGATATCTTGAAGACTCACCATTTAAAAAACAAAACATTTAGAGGTTGTAATCTTATGATACATAACAGGTATTAAAATGGGGTAATTAAGAGGGAAATATATGTGCCCGTGCATGCGATGTTGCTTTGTGTGTGTGTGATATATTTTTATAATTTAATTGGTTATTTTATACTTTTCTATGTTTATGACACAGTAGTTAACATGTAGTGTTTTTTTTTTACCTTGTAGTGTTTTTATAAGTGAATGTTTGCTAAGCTGTACAGAAAGTGAAACTAAAAGTAAAATGTAGAGAAAAGAGGCAAGAAAAAAATAGTATAGCTATCTAATGGAACATCTGTTTCTAATTCTCCTGTTTGCTAAGGAAACAGCCATAAATTTTGTTGCTAAAAATATCTTAGCCCCTGCCCACCAAATCTGCTAGTATACAAAGGCTTAACCACTTGACATTGAAATGAACTTCCCATAATGTTCTTGAAACATTTAGGCAGCTGTGCTCTAAGACACTAAAGCCACAATTTAAATCCATCAGTGATATAACAGTTTTAAAATGGTTTGTTATACCTTATAAAATCTGTGGATAGAATGAGCACAGAGTACAAAACTATGTAACACTAGTTGGCCTGGGTCCATTGGCATAATAAAGAAGTGATTTCTTTAACCCTCTTAATGAGTATGTGCTTCCTTTAACACCTAATTTCCATGGCATGATTATCCATATACGTGGAGATGAGAGGCCTTCAGTCAAATTAATCTTAAAGAATTCTGTACCAGAAAAATATGCAGTTACTTCAACTAAGTTTGGGGAAGGGTACCAATGACACATAGGGGAAAATTTTGTATTTATGAATAAATGTTCCTAAGGAAGCTGAGTAGCACTGTGCAAAAAGCTGAAATTACACTCTTAAATACAGCATTAGCAATACCTAACTCAATTAAACTGAACATTTAAATATAATACCATCAACCAGCAAGTTAGAAAATTACTGGATTTAGAATTTAATAATTTATAAAACTATTAATTGTATTAGAAAGAGGACATATGGAAAAATCACTATAATACCAGTTTTCACATCAGTGTTCTGGATAGGGCACCAAAAACACAGAGAAGTGAGCCAAAATTCAACAAATTATATTTAAATCTTAAAATCTCTCCACAGCAGATAATACAACAAAATCAAATGTCCACAAATATAAAAAATAAACACTTATTCACCTTTTATCTATCTATCTATCTATCTATCTATCTATATATATATATATATATATATATATATATATATTATACCAATTTCAATACTTTCAGATATATAACAAGACATATATTTGTTCTGAGGAAGGAGGAGTCTCACAGATTCCCAGTAGGCAGTGAGACAAGTAAAAGAGGCTCTAGGAAGATAGATGTACTTTTGCCTTAAACATTTAATATGCCTATATAAGTTAGTTTTCTGTTGTGAAGTAACACCATGACTAAGGCAGAAGGTGGCCAGAGAAGAAAGCTGAGCACTTCTTCAAGTAGGCTCAGGTAGAGAGCAACTGGAAACCTGGCAAGGCTTAAGAATTCTCAAAGCTGGCTTCTTAAAGGTTCCATGGCTCTCTCCAAACAGTGCCACTGGGGACCAAGTGTTCAATTATTTTTAGCCTATGAGGGACACCCTCATTTCAATCCATCACAGGTATGGTCTGACAAAGTCCACCCTCAGTAATGTGCTTCCTGGAACAAGGTCATACCTGCTAAAAGTACAATAGCCTTCCCTAACAGTGTCACCAACTGACAAGTATTCAAATACTTGAGCTTGGGCAGTGGGGGCGGTGGGGGGGGGGCTGGGAGAAAGGTGGGAGGGTGGCAATTAAAATTCAAAGCACCATTTTAGCCAAGTTTCTAATTCTTCTTCCTTTCCAAGATAAAGTCAGTGGGATTTTCCTGGAAGAAAGAAGTATTAAATGGGAATTTCAAATATTATATGGTCCTGCGGTTAAAACCAGTCAGTTACCCTTTATTTTTCTGGATTATCCAATCCACAGCTATACCCCAAACCAGTGAGTTATAAGGAGAAAGAGAACTAATTTCTTCCACAAACATAAACAGTTTTTCCTCTTTCATGCAAACATTAAATCTGGATTCAGATTCCCTCCTCACTGGAGGAGTCTGTCTCTTCTATGCTCCCCCCTCTGTGTGTGTGAGAGAGAGGGAGAGTTAGAGAGGTAGAGAGAGAGGCAGAGAGAGAAAGAGAAAGAGTGATGGGGTAGAGAGAGAGAGAGAGGGAGAGAATATGTGTCTGCATTTAATGATATTTGTCCAAGTACTGAGACATTGATTTTCCTGCTTTTTTAATTCTTCTATTCTCAGAAGAAAAATTGGTCTCTTCTTGCAACCCTAGAAAACTTCTTTCTCCCTGATGAAAACAGCTCAACATATATTAGTTCTAATTTGAAATTCTTTTTAAAAATTTTATTTATTTATTTATTTTTTATGTGTATGAATGTACTGTCTGCATGTAGGTTTATGCATCCGCGTCGTGCAATGCCGCGGACGTCAGAAGAGGGTGTCAGATTCCCCTGGAACTGGAGTTCTCATGGAATTGGAGTTACAGACGGTTCTCAGTCGCCATGTGGGTGCTGGGGATAGAACCCGGGTCCTCTGGAAGGGCAGTCGGTGCTCTTAACCGCTAGGCCATCTCTCCAGCCCCTAATTTGAAATTCTATAATGTTGTTTGGTAGTATGCTTTCCCACTAATTGTGTGCAGCTATATTCTTTTTTTCTAGTTTGTTGTTATACTTTATCTTCCATCTTCTTAATAATATTTATTTTTCTCTGAGAAGAATGAAATGATACCTCAGTTTGGGAGAAAAGTATAATTTCACAACTGGTGATTTGGTGTGTTTTCTACTATACCTATTGGCTGCTTTAGAAGTGTTGGTTTAGAGTCCTTGGAATAAGTCTATTTCCATTGTCAATTTTAAAATCCCATCTTCTTACTACTGAATAGTTTCAGATACTTACTTGTATTAGATGTTGAACACTTATTAGATGCATGGTATATAACTATTGTCCTTTTCATGTAGGTTGGATCTTCAATTTCCATCATATTTTTCAGAATTTTTTTATGTTGAAAATAATGCCACTGTTCTACATTTGTTTATGCTGTTTGTGTTGTTGAGTACATTATCAAGAAAATGTTGTCCAGATAAATAACATGGAGTTTTTTTTTCTATTTTTCTGTTTTCTTCAATTTATTTCAATCTGTGTGACATTTATGACTTATATGAATTTTGACTTTATTTCCAAATCCATTATGAGATGGTGTTTAGTTTCACTTGTTTTCTATCTTGATATCTAGTTGCTAAACATTGATCATACTTCATTAAGGAGATTTCTTGGTATCATTGGAAACTTCGTTTCCAATGAAAATAATTTGAGCATAAAATGACTGAATTTATTTCTGAACTTTTATATGCATACACTAGGGATTTTCTGAAGCACACTGAAAGAGGAGAAGAAAAGTAAAGCATTGCAAACGTGTTTAAACTGCTCCAACCAGGCTGTGTATCCTATCTCCCATTTTCCTGATAACAGTAGAAAGATAAGATTTGGCTTTGCCACTCCTTAGAATTTAGATTTTCATATGAAAAAATGAGGTGATCTGAGTTACACTGAGGCCAGGGTAAATTAGTTACTCTTTACAAGAATTGATTCTGAGATGTACATGTAGCACTGGATGGAGAACTGATATTCCCAGCTTCCCAAATTATAACAACTTTTTCTTCTACTTTTAGGAGTTAAACCAGCTAGGCCTATCAATCTTCTGTCATCACATTCCTCCCACCACCTGTATAAATTCCAGGGCATTGACAGTAGCCTTATAAGTATTTTCAAAACTCTAGATTCTGAGAATTTGAGTATTGCTATTCCCACAGTGGTACTGCTAAAGAATGGCCACACATATTGCCTTGAGATTTTATATTTCAAAATTAATTATGTAACCACTTCAGACATCTTATGCAGGTTGTAAAGTAAGTTTCCCTTCTCTCATTTTTAACTAAGTATTAACACTTATTTTCAGGACTTCACAGTCCCTTTGTGACCCTTTATGTCCCAGGATATGAGTGAATACTGACATTAACAAGGCAGGCAGAAATACACAAGTATATATCAAGAACAAAATAGCACATTTGTCAGGATGTCGAAGAATGTCTTTGGAGATGAATGTCTTCATACTGCTCTGGTTACAACACATGAACTGCTATGAAGGTCGTTCTCCCTCTTTTCCCCAGAGCAGTCTGAAATATACAGGACACTAACTCTATTTATCTGACATCTGTCTGTGCTCAGGGTTTGACTTATAAGCCATTTCCATGTTGCTTTGATGGAAGTCACACCTCATAACCTTCAAAGAAACATGTCATAAGGTTACTTAATAAATATTAAAACAACAATGTTCCCACAGAACAGATCTCAAAACCTATATAAATAATATAACACATACCAAATCACTGGATGAATTCAACATACAAGTACTGAATGTAAAGTGAGAATTGTTTGGTAATGGCAAATGCAACAAACTGCAGTTTCACCCAAAGAACAAGAACATGCCAAAGACTGAAGGACAGTTTCCAAGCTGTTGCTGATGCTATCAGATGAAGTGAGTCATAAAGAAAGAGGAGCCTAATACCACACAACATTCCATTCAGAGGACAAATCATTTTACTGAACTGGTGCCTAGGGTCCATTATTATTGAGAACCCAGGAGCATAATAGATCAGGAGATGTTTGCCACTACACATGCAGTTTTTGATTGAAGAAATAGTTGAGTAACAGAGTTCTTCCCTAGCATGCACAAGGTAAGGTTTTGATTTCATCATCCAAACACACCTGTTACATTCACCTATAGCAACCAAAGTATCATCCCATTCCACATGAGGCCACCTGGGGAGCCATCGTGCTCAGACAAGACCCACAGAAAACATGGCTAACAGCAATTCTTTTACATTCCTCAGAAGAAAATGAATAAATAACCTTATGTATGGTAAGTGTTGGGAATTATTGTTTATTGTAGAGGGAGTAGGATGTGTTGGCCCCTGGGCTCTATTTCTAGATGTGCATACTGAGGCCTGAGTAAAAAAAAATACATAATAAAGTGGTGAGTCATATAGGCTTTCGTTTGTTTCATATTTGAAAGGCATAAACATAAAGACTGATGTTTATTAGATCTAGAAATTAGTTAGCACTTCTAGGGGAAGTTCTTCCTGGTTTGAATAGCACTTGATGTGAAAGTATATATTATTCTTCTACTCCAAATGGTATATGAGAAGCTGTGGCCTTAAGGCATTGTTTTTTATTTATTATTATTTTTTTTTGTATTTTTGAGACAGGGTCTCCCTTTTAGTACCAGGTGTCCTGGAGTTTGCTCTGTAGACTAGGCTGGCCTTGAACCCACAGAGATCCACCTATCTCTGCCTCCCGAGTGCTGGGATTAAAGGCATGCACCACTCACCCTTGCTAAGGCATTGGGTTTTTTTTTTTTTTTTGGTGTTGTTCTTATTATTTTTTGTTGTCTTGTTTCTGTCTTGTATTTGATGATGAGAAAGTAACAATCAAAGAATAGCTGAAGATGGGGAATGTGAAATACGGAGAGATTAAAATTTCCCATAGGTTGAAAATCTTCAACCATGCTATTTTTTTTTTTTTCGAAGGCATTGTTTTTAAAAGACAGCCAGGGCAAAAGTAGGCCTGAGCTGCTGAGAACAGCTTTCTCTTAGAACTTATCATGTGTTTTGCTCATTCATTCTCTTATTGTAAACAGTAACTCCAAGATGAAATGGGATCCATCCCAATCTTAAGTCAGATCCATCCTTATCTTAAGAGAAAAAAAATGTGACATTTGATCTTTAGAATATCATGCACACATACAAATACTAACAGGCATTTCTCAATTTCACTCATTCTTTGCATTGAGAAAAGAATTTGCAATTTTCTGATGTCTTGAAATGTAAAACATGCATACAGATGGATATTCTATTTTGCATAGAGGGTAAGGAAGGATCCTGAGGGATTAACGACAGTACATGCATCAGTAAGCTTGTTTATGTTACTAATTTTAAGAGTTTTGTATGAAAATTTCATTGAAAGCACAGACCAAAGTATGTCAATTTCAAAAATATTTACTGAAGAGCACCTTTCTGGAACAAAATGATCTTTGTTTGCAACTTTTTCATTAGCTGTAAGTTAAATATGCATCTTTATGTTTCTCTGCATGTAAAATATTGCATTCTTATGTTTTTTTTAAATTTCTTATCTTTTGGTTTTGTTACAGTTCTAAGAGAGTCTAACAATGTAGCACAGACTGTAATGGAACTCAAATCGCTTGTGTCTCAGCTTCATAGGTGTTGCTATTAGTTGTATGTATACCACTCTTGGTTATTTTCCTTTTAAAAGAATATTTTATTTATTATTTTTCTTTATGTGTATGAGCATATTACTTGCATGTATGTAAGTGAATCCATGTATGCAATGCCCATGGAGGTAAGAAGAGGGCATCAGGTTTCCTTGGAACTGGAGTTCCAGGTGTTTGTTAGCAGCCATTTGGACGCTGGGAATTGAACTTGGATTCTCTGCAAGATTACCCAATGTTCTTACCCACTCAGCCATCTCTCTGCCCTTATTATCCATTTTTTTGTCACATAGATTTCTAATTCTTCTATTGCTATAGATTTCTGTGTTAATGGTGCTGTCATAGAGGAATATACTGTATGTTTTATAAATTGTAAATTTTATTTAGGTTGTTGTTATAGTTCATAAGGTAGTACATTTTATTGAGTAATTATTATGAACAGTGTATAAGTTATTTTTTCAAGTATGATACTTTTAAAATGTCATGCCAACATGTTTTACATTATTAGTAAAATCTATCATATACTTAATCGGCTTTTGTATATTTGTGTTAAATCTTAAGAAGACAGTTACAGTATCCAGACATATTTTTGCTCTGTATTTCTTTTTCTAATTTTTGCTGTATGCATTGGACAATGTTAAATATGTCTGTAGGTGTGCATGTACCTGCAAGTTTACATGTGTGTGAGTATGCATGCATATATATGCATGTGTATGTGGATAGGTGGAGGTCAAAGGACAACCTGACTGTCATTTCTCCAGCACAAACTACTTTTCTTTTTTAAGCATAGTCTCTTACTGGCATAGACTGTCTGGCAAGCAAGCCCTGGAGATATGCCTGCCTCTGCCTCACTCATGCTATTATTACAAGTTCATGACACTATTACCGGATTTTTTATTTGCTTTCTGGGGACATTGGATTCAGATCCTCACATTTACAAGATAAGCACATTACTTACTGAGTCATCATCCTAACCCACATTAGACAGTTTATAAAATGTAACAGTAATATATTACTTTTTTACTTTTACTTTTTTGAGACAGGGTCTCCCTGTAGTCCCAGCTGGCCTGGAACTCACTCTGTAGACCAGGCTGGCCTTGAACTCACAGATATCTGCCTGCCTCTGCCTCCGGAGTGCTAGGATTAAAGGCGTGCACCACCTCGCCCGGCTTAATAAAAGTTCTTTGCCACCATGTGGGAGCTGGGAATCAAACCCTAGTCTTCTGGTAGAGCAGTCAGCGGTGCTCTTAACCACCGAGCCATGTCTCCACCCCCCCAAACTGTAATAATTTGATAAATTCCCTACATATTTAAAGTACAGAGCATGGTCCTGTGGGATATATAGAGTCAACAAAACAGTATCTTAATGAAATAAGTGTAAATGTAGTTTTGGCAGAAATGTATATTGGTACAGTCTTTATGAAAATAGTATAGAAATATTTAACTGGATTTAAAATGGAGTAGCTACTTGATATACTTCCTATGATGTATATCTATCTACAAACCAAAATAAGAACATATCTTACATGTTTTTAATTTCTTGAAATACTGTCTTATATGATTATAAAATTCCTCATGATTGTTTCCTGGTAATTTTAGTTTTACTAATAATAAAATACCTAGTCCTATCAATTTCTTATTTGTGATAATGATGTAATTTTTAATTTTAAAATCTCATTATTTTGAAGTGTAGTTCTTATAAGTGAAAACTATATCTTGTTTATATGTTATTCTTTCAGATAGCAGATGAATTCCAATTATGATTATTCTGCTTATATTTCAGATCAACATATTTGAGCTTATATTTTAAATATAAGACTTTGTTTATTCTTGTGCACATTTGCACTTATGTCCCTTTTCTACTTTTTGTTCTTGTTATATATATATATTTTTTTTTTTTTTTTTTTTTTTTTTACCAGCTACCAGTATGTCTTTATGACTATAGCCCATAATATAGTTGTATACATTTCTTTTCTTTTTTTTTCTTTTTGGGTCTTTTTTTCACACAGGGTTTCCCGTGTAGCCCCCAAGCTGGTCTGGAAATCACTTTTATAGAGCAGGAATGGCTTCAGACTTCCCCGCAAGAGACAGCTTGCCTGCTGCCTCCTTAGTGCTAGGAGTAAAGGCATTGCCACCACGCCAACACTTTATTACATTTCCTTTTTTATTTATATTTAATTTTATTGAATGCTTGTGCATTCAGATACATTTTTTCCAATTCGGTTCAGCTATTTTCCCTTTCCCTTCCCCCCACCCCCACCCCATCACAATCATGTCTTCTGCCATAACTGTCCTGCATCTTTCTTCAGTTTTTTTTTTCATTTTTAGCTAAAGTGATAATCCATGAGTCAAGCATCCTTCATGCAAACCAATCTTGCAGGCTGTTGTGCCAAACCTCTACAGCCCCACAATCCAGTGGGGTGTGACAGGTTTTTTGTTCAATCAAGTTGATCAAGATGAGTGTCCAGACTACATTGCTGTAGTTTCACCATTCACCTCAATCATCGTAGCCTAACAATTCTACCATGCCCCTCTTCCGCGATTGTTCCCTAGTCTTAGAAAAGGGGCACAGGTGAGATGAGAAGCAAAACAGTTCCACTTTCTCTGGAACTGTTGACTTGGACTCTGGTCAATTATGGCTGTTTCCTTTCCTGGGCTAGACAGTTTGTCAAGGAATAACCTTTCGATCCTACTAAGGAAAGCTGAGCTATTAGATTATATAGGTATTAAGCGCATAATTATGGTAGGTACTTAAGGCATGACAACATGTGATAATGTTAATCCGATAATTACCATTTTTTCCTCCCTGTTAAAAAATAGGACAGGGTTTACTTGGCTTATTATAACATTCCTAACCTGTTGAGGCGGGTAAGCTTGTGGCATCTGTTGTGGGTTATTCCTCCAAGTATAGAGCCAATAGCCAATTAGATTTGGGAAAAATATACAGGCACATGGCTGAATCTGCTGCACGAGTATTCCAGCAGGTGAGGTGTAGCTGTGCGACGGGGAAGTCTTGCTTGACTCAGGGGAGACCCGTATTTGCTTTATTGTTTCAGTGGCCTTTGATATCACCTCTGGCATTCCAGAGGCCATCTGTATCTGTACACTTGCATGTGTTGGTCTCAATACCTCCCTCCCATGGTTAACATCAGGTCTCGTCAGCAGGGTCTTATCGCCTCTTGCTCCTGCAGGTGGTTGGGTTGTATCCCGGTTTAGAGGCAAGAAGCCTTACCTTTTGTGGGCCTTTGGATCCCCTTGCCAACATCCCCTGGTAGAACAATCCATGCTGATGTCAGAGCTCCGCATTAATATATCTTGCCTGAGTGCATAGCCCTGGACTATTAGTATTATATTTGGTTCTGAACAGAGAGTAATACCTTCCACATTTCCATTGTCTATTAGTCAATTAAAAAGGCAGTTTTACCCGGTTTTATAAGAGATTACCTCATAACAATAGTTTGTCTCCGATTTACCAGTTGGAAATGGGACCTCATCATCATCATAATTTCCTTGTTCTATGGGGGGAAGGCAAGAAAAGTCTCTAATATCAGAACCTTTGTTGACACCTATAGGTAAGTTTCATTCAGACTCATTATAAACAGTTGATTTACATTGTAGGATCCACAGAGGGTTTCGATGTTTATGGCAATCTTAGGCTTTTCTTCCTTTTCAAGTGTCAGGATGGTGTCAGCCTTTTCCGGTTGCCACTTGTACATACACTACTCAATGAAAAGCTGTGTCTTTTCTTTTTCATCCGTTAAGTTGGTGACGTTTGTCCTGTTGGAACAAAACAATCTTTTCCCAATAGTTTAGTGTTAAGATTGAATTGCAAGGTATGAAAAGGTTTCATGTCTTTTGTATCCCCCACTTTTTTAGCGTATGGTCTCCAGAAGAGAGTTGTATTACACATAACTAGGTAGGGTGGAATTAAGTCACAGATTTCATCAAATTCACCCATGGTTTTGGGGGACTATATATGATTAACTTGGAAGCAAACTTAATTTTAATACGTTAAATCATCTTAAAGAGAATGCTACAAGGTGATACCTTACAACATAAAAATTATAGAAAAATTTGTATGTGTCAATCCCCCCAAATATTGCGTCTACAGATATTAAAAGCAAGATGGGACAACACGAATTATTATTCTCCATTGAACCAGATTGCCATTACCGTTTTTTATTCGAGATTCTGTAAACCCAATGTTGTTTAATATACACATCTATACTTTTACTAAGCCCTAAAAACAACATTGGTCCTGTTAGACAGTGTTCTAGCGAAACTGGTACTTGCGAACTCACTTCAAAGATAATATGCCTTAACGAGTATACACCCGTTATATTTCCCTTCCCACCCATCCCCCCTTCCAATTCACCATTTTCGGGTCCATTTTTCTGATTGCATGTCTTTTCTGTGTTTTCTTTTACTATTCTTCCCTCTCCACGAGAAATATTATATCTGGGTTATTTGTACTAGCATCCAATATGAGGGACACCATTGTCGTTGTTTTTTTCTTGGGACTGTGTTCTTCACTTAACATGAATGTCTTCCAGCTCCATCCATTACCTGAAAATTTCATGATGTTCTCCCTCTTTACTGCGCCATAGTATTCCATGTATACATGTACCACATTTTCTCTATCCCACTCATCACTTGAGGGCCACCTGGGGCTGGTTCCCAGCTTTTTGCTGATTGTAAAAACAGACTCAATAAACATAAGACTGCTGCATTACTTTGCAGTAAAGTTGTTGTCTGAGGGTATATACCAGGATTGGGTATGACTGGGAAATATGGAATGCTCGTTGAGTCTTTTAAGGTTCTCCATACTGCTTCCATAGTGGCTGTACAAGTTAATATTCCCACCAGCAATGGTGAGTGTCCCTTTCCCCACAACCTCTCCAAGCACTTGGTATCATCGTGTTCCTTGATCCTAGCCAGTCTTATTGGAGTAAGGTGATATCTCAGAGTGGTTTTAATTTTGCATTCCTTAATATCAGAGATGTTGAACACTTCTTAAAATGTTTCTCGGCCATCTCTAACTCCTTCTCTGTGAAGTACTCTCTATTCAGATCTTGCTCCATCTTTGATATGATTCATTTGTTTCTTTCCTCTTTGTTTGGAAGGCTTGTATACGTCTCGGGAAATTAATGCTTTGTCAAGATGTATCTGCTGTGAAGTTCCTCCTACTCTGTGGGATTTTTTTTTTTTTTTTTTTTTTTTTTTTTTTTGATGTACAAAAGCTTTGAGTTTAATGAGTCCATTTGTCATGTCGATCTTATTTCTTGTGCAGCTGCTGTCTGGATTTAGGAAGTCTCCTAACACCTATGTCTTTAGTCTGCTGCCAAGCTTCCTCTTCGTATCCCTCCAGATTGGTGGTTTTCACGTTGAAGGTCTTTGGTTCCATCTGTGGAGTTGATTTTTGTACAAGTGAGAGGTAGGGGTTTTTAGTTTTATTCTTCTACAAAGTGGTGATCCAGTTTTGCGCACACCACTTACTGAAGATGCAGTCTTCTCCTTGGTTGTCTTCTTGGCCCCCTTTCAAATATGAGGTGACTGAAAATGTATGAGCTCACCCGGTTGATCTTCCAAGTATTTTATTCCATTGGTCAACTGGTCTGTTTTGCAAGTACCAGGCTGTCTTTATGAATATAGCCTTGTAGTATAGTTGAATGTGTCTGGTATAGCGAATCCCCCTGTATTGCTCTTTTCACTCAGGCTTGCTTTGGCTACGGGGTCTTTTTGTTTTTCCAAATGAATTGCAGGATTTTTTTTTCCAGGCCTGTGAAGGAAACTCTTGGGATTTTGATTGGGATCACAATAAATCTGTGTACACTAGTTTGGGTAGGATATACATTTTTTACTATAATTTATTCCCAATCCATGAGCATGGAGGTTTGTCCATCTTCTCGTGTCTTCTGCAATTTCCTTTTTCAGGGGTTTAATAATTTTGTGTAGAGATCCTTGGTGTCTTGTTTAGGTTTTTGTTCCTAGGTATTTTATTGTTTTTGAGGCTATTGTGAGTGGGAAGGTCCCTTTGTATCTTCTTCAGTTGCTTGTTGTGTGCTGGTGGTACAGAAGTGCTACTGATTTTTTCTAGGTTATTTTGTATCCCATCACTTCACTGAAACTCTTAAAATTTTCAGAGTTTTCTGATGGAGTTTTGGCATCCCTTAGGAAATACCAAGCTAATCATATCTATCAGCAAATCAAGTTTAGCATTACTTCCTCTTTTCCTATTAAGAACTCCTTTAATTTCCTTTTTTTGCCTATTGCTCTAGCTAGGTTCTTCTAAGTCATACTAACCCTATTGAAGAGGAGTGTGTTACCAGGATAGGCAGCGTCTTTGCCGTGCAAATCTACCTTTAAGGAGTCGAATGGCTTCTGTAAGCGAGTTCCCATATTAGTGTATCCCATATGAAATAAGATTTTTTTTTA
>VZQC01009973.1:847212-920975 GCA_009823505.1 Rhizomys pruinosus
TTTTTTTTAATTTTATTTATTTCCGTATGTGTATGAATGTATTGTTTGCATGCAAGTCTGTGCACCCGTGACGTGCAATGCCGCGGAGGTCAGAAGAGGGCGTCGGACTCCCCTGGAACTGGAGTTCTCCTGGAATTGGAGTTTCAGACGGCTCTCGGCCGCCATGTGGGTGCTGGGGATTGAACCCGGGTCCTCTGCAAGAGCGGTCGGCGCTCTTAACCGCTAGGCCATCGCTCCAGCCCGATGTTGAACACTTTTTAAGCTGTTTCTCAGCCATCTTTATTTCCTCATTTGTGATGTTTCTTTTCAGCTCTTTATTCCATCTTTTGAGTGAGTAATTTATTTTCTTCTTTTTTTTTTAGTAGTTTAGACACTTTGGATGTTAATGCTCTGTCATATGTATCACTGGTGATAGTTTCCTTCCACTCTGTGGGTTTTCTCTTCACTTCCTTGATTGTTTCTTTTGCTGTACAGAAGCTTTTGAATTTGATGAGGTCCCACTTGTCAGCTATTGACCTTATTTCCTGTGTGGCTGCTATTTGATTTAGAAAGTCTTTTCTTACTCTTACGTTCTATTACCTTCAGAGTTTTGGGTTTCACATTGAGGTCTTTGATCCATTTGGCAGTTTATTGTTGTACAGAGTGAGGGGTAGTGGTTTAAGTTTGTTCTTGTACATATAGTAATCCAGTTTTACCAGCACCATTTGCTGAAGATGCTTTCTTCCAATGAACTTTTTGGCCCCTCTATAAAATAAGAGGTGCCTGAAATCATATGAGCTCAAGTGTGGATCTTCCATTTTGTTCCATTGGTCAATGGGTCTATTTTCATGACAGTACCAGGCTGTCTTTATGAGTATACTCCTGTAGTATAGCTTGAAGTCTGTAAGGTGATTCCCCCATGTTGCATTTTTCACTCAGGGTTTCTTTAACTATTGGAGTCTTTTGTTATTTCATATGAATTTAGGGATTTTTTTCAAAGTATGTGAAGAAACTCATGTGGATTTAAATTGGGATTGCATTGAATCTGTATATTGATTTGGGTAGAATGAACATTTGTAATATATTTGTTTTTTACAATCCATGAGCATGGGAGGCCTTTCCATCTTCTGATATCATCTTCAGTCTCCTTCAGGGGTTTAAAATTTTTGTTATAAATATCTTTGGTGTCTTTGGTTAAGTTTGTTCTCAGCTGCTTTATTTATTAATTTTTTGAGGCTATTGTGAGTGGGAATATCTCCTTAAATTCCTTCTCCAGTTGTTTGTTGTTGGTGTAAAGAAAATAAAGTGATTTTTCTAAGTTAATTTTTTTATCCTGACACTTTAGTGAAACTCTTAATTATTTCTAGGAGTTTTCCAGTGGAGTTTTTAGCATTCCTAAGGTAAACTATCATTTCATCTTCAAACAGGGATAGTTTGACTTCCTCTTTTCCAATTAGTGCTCCATTAATTTCCCTTTCTGGCCTTATTGCCCTAACAAGTATTTCAAGTACTATTTTAGAGAAGAGTGGTGATAGGAGGTAGATATGCCAAGTTCCTACCTTTAAGGGGAATGCTTCTAATTTTTATCCATTTAAGACGATGTTGGCTGTTGGTTTGTTGTATTTGACTTTGATTATATTTAGGAATGCTCCCTTCATTTCAATTCCCTCTAGAAATTTAAACATGAAGGGATGCTGGATCTTGTCAAAGATTTTTATTTTTTTTTTTCTGCATCAGTTGAGATGATTGTGTATTAATTTGGAGTTGCTCTTTCTTTCTTTTCCTATGCTTTTTCTTATTCCTTAAAATTTTCTTCCACTCAAGAAATCATCTTATTTAAAATAGCTTTATTTTATGGATTTTTCTGTGATAATGTGCAAAAATATTTATTTCAAAGCCAGCAATTCTAGATAAGAAATCTTGCTTATATTTTGGTCTTTTTTGAGACAGGGTCTCCCTGTGATCCCAGCTGGCCTGACACTCACTCTGTACACCAGGCTGGCCTTGAACTCACAGAGATCCACCTGACTCTGCCTCCCAAGTGCTAGGATTAAAGGCATGCGCCACCATGCTCAGCTAAATCTTGCCTATTAATTAAATAAGTAAGCAATGAAAGCATGTAAATAGGATATTGAAACTTCTCTTAAGGCTCTATATTCCCATATCAAAGAGACAACTATCAAAATTAAATGCAGAAAGGAGTCAGAGCAGCAGTGGTAGCTAAGTGGAAACACTTTGTCCATTATCCTGGCATGATTACACTGCTTATTGTTTCTCCTCACTATCAAATCTTTTGGATTTGACTATTCTGTTTCCCTCTTTAAATTTTAGATTCCCCATAATAATTATTTTGCATTGATATTGTATCAATTTCTCCGTTTTAATTGCCAATCTACCTGATGTCATTGGATCATAAAATTATAATCTTTCGCCTATCTGCACAAGGAAATTTTTCTCTAACTTGAATAAATGAAGTTGAGGTTCTGTCATGAATTATAAAATAGTATGTATTTCTTTTAAACATTTAATCTTGCTCTGCTTCTCTTTCACATAGTTACTTTCATTCTGTATGGGATTTTAATCAATTTTCTTCAAGAACCATTTCCATTTTTCTTTGTCAAGTATTTCCCATTCTCTTTGTCAAGTATGTTTCCTATTATGAATTATCATTTTTAAATTATTTCTATATATTGTTATTTTTCAGATACACTGGAAAGTGTGTTCCAGATGGCTGTGAGCCATCATGTGTCATCTGGGAATAAAGCCAAGTTTCTGTGGCAAGAGCAGCAAGTGTTCTTAAGAGCTGAGTCATCACTATATCCATCTATAATCTATTTTGTTATAAAATTTTCAATCAAAAATCTTCATATTCAAAATTAATTGATTTTTGGGTATTCAGTTTTGAATATGCCACACCTTTATTGCTTGTGCCGTTCAAATTTTAGTTCATTCTCATGTGCATTGGAATGTCATGACCATGATTGTTCAGTATTTGGTGCAATTGAGGAATATTGAAGATAGAGTCACAGTTTAGCTGATGACACAGGTCGACAATTACATGAAATGAACTCATAATAGCATATGGCTTATGGTTAAATGTGAAATGAATAAAAGAGGTAATACTGAATTTGAAGATATAATTGCCATTTTACAGCTATTTTACTCAAATTTTAAAAAAATAATTGGGATCAGTATTTTATGTTACTTGCCTCATCATCATTTTATTTTGTGTAGAATCAACATAATTAATAGAGTTACTTCTAGTTTCCCAGTACAGCTTAGTTTCTCTTTGTTTGTTTGTTTGTTTTTTTAATTTTCATATGTGTATGAATGCACTGTCTGTATTCAGGTTTGTGCACCCATGTCGTGCAATGCCGCGGAGGTCAGAAGAGGGTGTCAGATTCCCCCTGGAACTGCAGTTACAGACGGTTTTCATGTGGGTGCTGGGGATCAAACTCGGGTCCTCTGCAAGAACAGTCGGTGCTCTTAACTGCTAGACCATCTATACAGCCCCTTAGTTTTTCTTTGATAATGGCAGGTTTGAGGCCTATTTTATGTTCATATCTGTATGGGTATTGGTAAAATGTCTACAAGGCTTTAAAATAATTCCAATTCACATCTTACTCCATGTTTAATGTTCTGACAATTCTTATAGCAATACGACCATCATCATAGTGACTCTTTACTAATGGCAACTTGTAACTTACTCCAGTAACATTAGTGTTAAATCTATTAAAATTATTGTAATGAAATATTCTCTATTATCATTTACATACTATCCTTCACCTTTTATGTTAGGTGTACCACCAACCTTCCTTATTAGCTACTATATGTTTATTTTTAATATATTCTGCTCTAATTCTATTCTATTTTTACACTAGACTATGTCTCCTTTGATAGTCATCATTTTCTGTTGTATATTTACCTTGGGGCTTGAGAGATGTCTCAGTAGTTAAGAATATTTTTTGCACTTCAAGAGGACATGGATTTGGTTCCAAGCACCCACATGGGAGCTAAGAACACTCTGTAACTCCAGGTTCAAGAGATCTACCACCCTCTCTAGTCATATATGGGCACTCCATGCCCGGGGGGCACTTATATATATGCACGCAAAATCCCTCCTTCTCATAAAATAAAAATAAATTAATTGAAAACAAATTTAAATGATTTATATTTATAGATTTTATGTGTAGGTATATATGTGCTTAAGTGAGTGTATAGGATTCATGTATAGTTGTTTACAGAGCCCAAAGCAAGCCATCAAATATGCTTAAATTGGAGTTACAGGCAGTCATTAACTGGAGTTATAGGCAGTTGTATTCCCTGGAAAAGCAGAAAGCATTCTTTACTTCTTAGCCATCTTTCCAGCTCCCAACATTTTCATTTCTCACATTTCTTTAGCCACTCTTGAAGTAAACTAAAAACATAAGTTAAAAAGGATAGAAACTATTGAATAACTCAAATATTCCTTGAATTATTTACTGCTATATTCTAAAATAAAATGTCAACCTAATAATGTTTGTAAATGGACCCCAAATTATTTTGTATCATGTAATAATAGTTGTATTATTTTGTCTTAAAACCACTCTCAGGTTTATCAACACTAATCTTTTTTATGAGGTTTTAATATTCTATTTTTTTAATGGAATGACAAGTAATTAATTAGAAGTTAAATCATTTTTCTAATAGTCACATATTTTAGGAAAGCAATATCTTCAATAACTTTAGATAATTTTTATTTTATTAAGAGTATCACTTTAAGCATCTCATATTTTACTAGAGTTATTTGTTATTTGCAAATATTCTTTTATTCACTATTGTAGGTAATTTGATAATTGCAGATTTATACATTGATGTTGCCTGGATATTTTAGCCACACTGAATATAATTTTCATTTACAAAAGCAAAAATCAGAAAAAAGTTAATTTCTTCATCTGTTGCAAATTTTCCAAACTGAAATCATAGGCATACTTCCCATATTTTAAATAAGTAGTATTACCTTAGTTTAGATACCACAGTAAATTATTAATCTTTTATTATTGTATTGAGGGAAAGATTAAAGAGTTAGGATAAACATAACTGACAGCTTATCACATATTATGTAAATGAAAAGCTTGGTCTGAATACATCATGAAAATTTAGGTAAATGTGAGAAAAATATTGATATCATTTCAAAGATGTACATTCAACCTAATCATAAACTAGAGTATGTAACTTTGGTCAGCTAACAAGGTGCATTGTTAATATTAATACAAAATATGAAACAACACAGGCAATACTATATTAGCCATAATCTCCTATACAATGGTTATTAGAATATCAAGGAGAATATGACTGCAAAGACTGTGTTATTTAGAAAGAGATATGTTTGCTCAAATTATATTGTAAGATGAGGTATTGGTGAGATAAGAGGCACTCAATGTTATGAAATAAAACTCTGAAAATTCCAATGAAATAAGTCAGTATACAAAATAAAAGCAATGTCTACTGTCATCGAGCCACAGACTTGTTGATTTTATAAGCTTTCTTAAATTAATCATCATTAGAAAAAAACTTTTTATTACTGAATATTTGCAATTTTCTTACAATAAATTTTGATGATATTCAGATCTTTTCAATTATCCAAACCCCTACTTGCTGTCTCCAGTGCAATTTAAATTGCTGCAATACATATATATATATATATATATATATATATATATAAACACACACATACACACACACACACACACACACAGTATATAGAGTCCAATTTGTACCCCCAAATGTCCTTCAGTGTTTATCCATTCACTGGATTCTGGTTAACCTACGAAGTGTCTGATCATTGAATGAGATTTACTCTCCCTCTAATAAAATTCACTAGTTGTCCAAAGTTCTGTAGCCAGAGTTGGGGTTTTCTACCTAGATACCTATGTATATTCCAGGATTTTGCATGTTTGGTGTTTACGCAGATTTTGTACATGGTGAAAACATTGCTCTGAGTACATATGAGTAACTGAACAGCTTATCAGGAAAATATCTGTTTGAGGTATGTTGGCTAATTATTGTTTGTTGGTCCTTTAATCACGCATGGCCGCAGTGCACATGATATTCTTCCATCCTAGACCCATGCTGGCAGCTTCACATGGCTGTAAGCTTCAGGGTTGTCTCCTGCCGGAAGGCCAACAGTCCCTAGAATGAGCTCTGGCAAGAAAGAGGGGAGGGAACCACGGGAAGTCACCTGAGGAGGAATGAAATAAATGGACTCAGAGAGACTCAGTTTTATTCATACCAGCAATGTGTTTATATACTAAAAGCTACTGTGCTCTGGGCAAGGAAGTGAGTGGCAGGAGGAAGGGAAGGGCGAGCCACCTTGTCTCCTACTAGGGGGCTGCAGAGCTCCTGTTTGTGCAACCAGTAAACTAGAGGTGTGACATTTTGCTCAATACCTTAAGGGAAGGGGCCATCCGGGTCTGGAACTTTGCAGAGATAGGTGAAGCAGGAAAAAATGCAAAATCCCAACCTTAAGGAGCTACAGATAACTCACAGAGACAACTTGAATGCCCATGGTGATATCAGATAACTCTCAGAAGTCTTGCCTCGAGCCAGGCAAAGTTTGATTCCTACATTGGTAATCCAACATCCTCTGGCAAAAGCAATCTTTACAATCTTTCTGGTTCCCCTTCTAGAATGGTCCATGACTTAGGGGGCAGAAATTTCACATAGGTGCTCCACATAGGGATAAGAACTCTGCAGCCTCTTGTAATAATGGTGTAGGTTTTTTTTTGTTTGTTTGTTTTTTTTTTTTTTTTTTTTTTTTTTTTTTTTTGTCTTTTTGAGACAGGGTCTTCCTGTAGCCACAGCTGTCCTGGAATTCCCCATCTAGTCCAGGCTGTCCTTAAACTCAAATAGATCCACCTACCTCTTGCCTCCCAAGTGCTGAGCCTCCAAGTGCGTGTCACCACACCCAGCTATCAGTCTGTTTTGTGTTAGTATGTGAATCACCATCTGTTGCATAAGGAAGCGCCTCTAGTAAGAGTTCACAGTAAGTCATTAAGAGTCAGATTAACACTACAATTATTTAGTTGAAAACTAGTATTAAGCTCCCCCTATGCTCTGTGATCTGTCTAGCCTCAGTTTCATTGACTGTTATCAATATCAGGAATGCTTCCCTTTTATAAACCAGAACTTAAATTGAATTAAAATGTCATTGGTTATGCCTGTAATATTCCTGCAACTATTGTTTTAGGAGCATTGCCTTGCCAGGTTAGTTGTGTTTTTAGTGAACAATGTTCACAGCTGCTAGACAATGTTGATAACTATTATTTTTTTCCTTGTAGTAGCAAGGAGAGCAGTTTCCATCCCTATGTCATTAAAGCCATTAGAGATGAAGATCTGAAGTCAGTACCAACTTGGAATCTCTCAATTTTTTCTATAGCTTATGTATGTAGAAATCTTCAGCAATGATGTCTTCATATTGTTAGTAAATTAAGGGTAAATTGAATGGATAGTAGGGACTGAGGTTCTATGGGACCACTGGTCAACTGTTTCAAGAGAAGGAGTCCATTCCTGACACTGGGTTTTTATTTTGCTACCTTGTGGTATCTAATAAGTGCAATGCCCCCTTTTTATAAGGTGATGCCTTTAAATCTCTTTTCATAATGTATTTGCATATACTTTAAGAAGATTAATAGTGGGAGATTTCTATGTGGGTTTTTCCAAAGAAATTTAGTGTTAGTCAGTCCTGCCCATACTCCATCATATTTAATGGCCTTCTATCCCTCACCCTATACTTACCACTTAATACTTTATTGTTCTCCTTACTATCTTTATATGTTTGTACTTTACTGCACATCCCTGGACATTTCTTAGTTTCCTGACTTCTCTGGATTTTCAAATTAAAATATGCATATCAAAGATTTCAAACTTATCATCCAGCTTTGAAAAAGAGCATGTGACTTTTCTGGATCTTTCTGGGTTTGGGTTACCTCACTCAGGATCATTGTTTCCAGTTACATCATTTACCTGAAATTTTCATTGTTTCCTTTTTTGTAAGAGCCGAATTACTCAGAATCCCACTTTTATTAGTCATTCATCAGTAAATAGACACCTAGATCGTTTTAGGTTCCTTGCAAAGGACCATGGACAAATGAGTATTTCTGTAGTCTAGTATTGAGTCATTTTGGTAAATGTCCAAGAGTTGTGTGACCTGATCAAATAAGAAGTCAATTTCAAGTTTTTGAGGAATATCCACACTGACTTCCATAGCGGCTTCTTCAATTTGCACTCTAACAGGTATGGAAAATTCTTCCCCTTACATACTTGGCAACATTTGCTTTGTTGTAGTTGTTGCTTTGTTTTAATTATTAGCTATTATAACTGGGGTAAGATTAAATCTCAAACTTGTTTCTATTTCCCCAATGACTAATGATGTTGAATATTTTGGAAAATAAATTTCATCCATTTGCATTGAATATTTAGTGAATGCCATGTTTGGCTCTTTGTGCCTATTTTTCATTGTGTTATTTGTTTCTTGTTGCTTAGGGGTTTTTTTGTTTGTTTGTTTTTCCTTTGCTTTATCTAGGTGCTAACCCTTTGCCAGAGATTGTAGCTAAAATTCATTTTGGAATCATATAAATCTCATCCGCCCCCTCCTCCCTTAGTCTCAAAAAGTAATGAAGTGTTATTTCACTTCATTTGCATTCTGAGAATCCAGGTTGTTTATTGGGCTTACTGACACAGCAATGAGTAAAGGTTTACTTACAGGAGTGTAGGTGCTCTACCTGAAGACCAAAAAGGAAAGTCTTCATCCAAGCTTCCCTAAAGCTGCATAAAATGAAAGGGGGAGTGAGCCTCCCCTAGGCTTATTTAGATTATATGCCTATAGGTGTTTCTCTTCAATTAACTAGGTCTGACTGGTCAGTTGTGAGGGTCTTGTGATTTTCTCTGCCCCTCCTTCCCTGTGGAATGTGACAAACAAGCTCAGCTGTGATGATCCTTGGCAAAGAGCATAAACAAGCTTGGGAAGGTGTTACTTGTCCAAGATCAGTCTGTTTGAGGACAGTCCGATATAACAGAGGTATAGCTGGTAAGGACTTTTTATTCTCATTCTTCAAGTTGTCTTTTTCAGTGGAATGATGGTGTTTTATAATGTCCATAGGAGACTCAGTTTCATGCTGGGCATGGTGGCGCACACATTTAATCCTAGCACTCGGGAGGCAGAGGCAGGTGGCGTATCTTTGTGAGTTCAAGGCCAGCATGGTCTACAGAGTGAGTTCCAGGACAGCTGGGGCTACAGGTAGACCCTGTCTCAAAAAGACCAATGAGAGAGAGAGAGAGAGAGAGAGAGAGAGAGAGAGAGAGAGAGAGAGTCAATTTCATAAGGCCTAGTTTTTAAATTGCTGGACTTAATGCTCATACTCTAGGAGTCCTGTTCAGGAAGTGTTTTCTTTTTTCAATTTTTTTAATTTATTTTTTATGTGTATGAATATACTGTCTGCATGTAGGTTTGTGCACCCATGTCAAGCAATGCCTTGGAGGTCAGAAGAGGGCGTCGGATTCCGCTGGAACTGGAGTTCTCCTGGAATTGGAGTTACAGATGTTTCTCAGCCACCATATGGGTGCTGGGGATCGAACCCAGGTCCTCTGCAATAACAGTCAGTGCTCTTAACCACTAGGCCATCTCTCCAGCCCAATGGAAGTGTTTTCTTATGTTTACAAGTTCCAATCCATTCCTTACTTTCTCCTCTATATGTTTCAAGGTATTACATATTACGTTGAGGTCTTTGATCCATTAGGAGTTGAGTTTTGTGCAAAGTGAGATATAGGGACCTAGTTTCATTCATCTATATGCTGCTATCCATTTTGATCAACACCATTTGCTGAGCATGCTGTCGTTTCTCAAAAGTGTGTATTTATGGCTCATTTGTCAAAACCAGGTTTCTTTAATGTGTAGATTTAATTCTGAGTCCTCAGTATTATTCCACTGATCACTATGCCTATTTTTTTCAATTCCATCTTGGTTTATTATTATATATAGCTTTGTAATATAACTTGTTACTGGGAATGGCAATGCTTCCAGAAATTCATTTATTTCTCAGGATTCTTTTGGGTATCATGGAATTTTTGGGTTCTCATAAGAAATTTGAGATTAATTTTCCTATTTTTGAGAATAAATATGCTGGGATTTTCTTGAATATTGCATTAAATTTGCAGAGTTCTTTAGGTTGGCTGGCCACATTCACAATATTAATCCTACGGATCTGTAATGATCCAAGGCCTTTCCATCTCTGTCTTCAGTTTATTTCTTAAATATCTTAAAGTTTTCTTCAAGTATGTCACTTTCTTTTTAAGATTTATTAAAAGACTTTTTTAAAGATTTTTGGGCTATTATGAATGGAAATCTTTTATTTTTATTTTTTATTTTTTATTTTTTGGTCTTTTCGAGACAGGGTCTCCCTGTAGCCCCAGCTGTCCTGTAAATGAATGGAAATCTTTTATAGAATTTTATTCTTCATTTGTTTACTGGGGTATATAGGAAGTCTACTGATTTGGTTGTTTAATATAGTCTGCTACATTGCTAAATGTATTTATAAGCTCTAGTAGTGGAATACTCTTTTGGTCTATTCAAGAGCTTTTATTTATTGAATTATATGATCTGTGGACCTGGGTTCAATTCCTAGCACTCACATGACTGCTAACAACAATTAATAACTCCAGTTCCATGAGAATTCAACAATTTCTTCGGATTTTGCAAGAATTGAATTAGAAGGGTGCACTTACACCCATTCAAGTAATATGCCCATACATGATAAAATATTTTTGAAAGAATCATATTTTCTGCAGATAAAGATGCTTTGACTTACACCTGTCCAGTTTTATCTTTGTCTGTCTCCATCTTTAGTTTCATTGCTCTAGCTAAGACTTCAAGTAGTATACCGAACAGGAATGGAAATGGTGGACATCTTTGAATTTCCCTGCTTTTAATGGGAATGCTTTCATTTTTACTCAACTTAATATGATGCTGGTTGTGGGCATGTGACATATAACATATATTATTTTGAGATATAGTACCCTGTATCCATAGATTCACCGTGACTATTATCATGAATTGATGGTGGATTTTGTCAGAGCTATTCTCTGCCTCTAGTGGATGTTTATCCACTTTCTTTCACTGAGTCTTTCTTTTATGAGGTAGACTACATTTCCTGATTTGTGTATGTTGAACCCTTCCTGCATCTCTGGGATGAAGTCAACTGGGTGGCAGTGGATAATTTTTTTGGTATTTTCTTGCATACGGTTCATGAATATTTAATTGTTATTTCCATCTGTGTTTACCAGGCAAAGTGGTCTATGACTTACTTTTATTGGTGAGTCTAGTTTTGAAATTAGAGTAATACTGGCTTCATAGAAGGAATGTAGGGGCCTTAAGTCTTTTCTATTTTATAGACTATTTTGAAGAGTATTGTTATTAGTTCTTTTTTATTTTTATTTATTTCGGTATGTATATGAATGTACTGTCTGCATGCAGGTGTGTGCACCCATGTAGTGCAATGCCGCAGAGGTCAGAAGAGGGTTTCGGATTTCCCTGGAACTGGAGTTCTCCTGGAATTGGAGTTTCAGACGGTTCTCAGCCGCCATGTGGGTGCTGGGGATCGAACCCGGGTCCTCTATAAGAGTGGTCTGCACTCTTAACCGCTAGGCCATCTCTCCAGCCCCATTAGTTCTTTTTTGAAGGTTTGTTTGGTATAATTCTCTGCTGTATACATTTGATCCTAGTCTATTTTTAGTTGTGAGATTTTTGATTACTATATCTACCACGTTGCTTGTTATGTGTTTGTTTAAATTATTTATATCACTTTGATTTAATTTCAGAAGGATATATATATATATATATATATTATATAATTATAACATTTTTAAATTTTAATTTAGAGAAATATATAGATATATATATATATTTTTTTTTCTATTTGTCTTTTAAAAATTTTTAATTGCTGCTTTGTGTGTTCATACCTCATTTTTCCAGTTCGTTCAGGACTATATTTCCCCTTCCCTTCCCCCATCCAACCCCACCCCATTTCACAGATCATGCATTCTGCCATAACTGCCCTGCATTTTTCATCTCAAGTTTTTTTTTTTCCATTTTTTAGCAATAAGTGATAATTTATGAGTACAAGTATCCTGCATGCAAAACCAACTTGCAAGCAGTTGTGTCCAAACCCACACAGCCCCTTAAAATTATATTATGCTTTTCTGAATTTTCTTCAGGTCTGTTTCATATTCCTATTTTCATACCCGAGCTTGTTAATTTGGGTCCTCTGTCTCTTTCTTTTGGTTTAATTTGGCTAAAGGTTTGTCAATCTTTTTTAAGCAAAATTTTATTGAAGCATTGTGCAATTCATACAAAATTTCCAATCAAATATAGACCAATTCTCCCTTCCTCCCCCGCCACACCACCAGAGCTCATGTATTTTCCCAAACATGTTTTTCATCTTTTTCTTAGTCACTTTTAAAATTTTTGATGCAGAAGTTTTTTGTTTCGAGCAGAATTTCACCGTTTCAGTCAGTTCTTTGACACAGTCTTTTGTTGTTCTTGCTGTTGTTGTTCTTTCCAATTTGCATCACTCCAAAATATGCATATATTCATGCCACATATGTCTTTTAGCATTATCAGCTTATGATTTCTTTTTTTATTATTAGGCTGAAAGATGTCATGTTTCAAGGCTCCTCCTTGGCAATCCCAAACAACCATCAATCCTGCCCTTGTGCTCTACACTGAGGTTTTCCCTTCCCATGGTCACCAAATGAGGTCCAGTAAGCACCAAGTCCTGTCTTAATCCTCCAGTAATGGTCTCTATGATACTGCGTAGGTAGTCCAACAATGGCAGTCTACACTCTGAAGAGGCTGAAACACCAGTAGTAGCTCATTACATAAGTTGGTTGTCTCAGCAGTCCCCATCTGGCACTGAATGTTTTTCAATCTTTTTAATAGTTTCCCAAAATCCAATTCACTGAGTAATTAAATATCTTTATTCCTTTCTATTTATTTATTTTCAGAGATGATTTTATTTATCTCTTCCGTCTAATCTTTTGAGGTGTTCCTTCTTCTTGATTCTTTAAGGTGTATCATTTATTTATATGAGATTATTTTAATTTTCTGTTGTACAGACTTAATGCCATAATTGATTTTTTCAGTGTATATTTTTATTGATTTTTGTGGATTTCCTACATTTTAATCATATTTTGACTTCCCCTATCTGTATCCCTTCATAGCCTTCCCAAAGGATTTCACACTTTATATCTTATAATTTAAGTCCTATCTAGTCAAGTTTGTTTACCCAACAGTCTTTCAGTGTGACCTCATCTACTTAAACCTGTTCAGCCTATATACCATCACTCCCTTAAAGAAGATCTACTCTCCCTCGTCCAGCAGTAATCAACTGACAGTAGTTCTTTAGCTGAGATTTGGACCTCCTTCCAACTTCCCTAGTTCTATTCTGGTTTCTGTCTGACAGAGTTTGGGTGTGTCGCTTACATGCTGTAACCATTTACTGGAGCCTGTAAGACACTGTTTTCTTTTTCTTTTTTTCAAAGCCAATTTTTTTTTTGAACCAATATTTTACATTTTATTTTATTTCATTTTTTTTTTTTTGGTCTTTTTCGAGACAGGGTCTCCTTGTAGCCCCAGCTGTCCTGGAAGTCACTCTATAGACCAGGCTGGCCTTGAACTCACAAAGATCCGCCTGCCTCTGCCTCCCAAGTGCTAGGATTAAAGGCGGGAGACACCACGCCCAGCCCAATATTTTATATTTTTTAATTACATTTAATTTTTTTCCCACATAAATTTATTTATTTATTTTTAACAAATCTAGACCCGTGTTCCCGCCCATTCCCCCACCCCGCCAGAGCTCATGCATTCTGCCAAACATGCTTTTCATCTCTTAGTCTATCTCAATATTTTCCATGGGGAAGTTGACTATTTTGAGCAGAAGTTCACTGTTTCAGTCAGTTCTTTGATGCAGTCTTTTCTGTTGTTGTTTCCAAAATGCATTACGCCCAACTGCTTTGTACAAAAGCTCAGGGGCCCCTACACTAGAAATACTTACAACTGGGTAATTGGCACTAGCATCCACAGATGAGGGATACCATTCGTGGTTTGTTTTTCTGGGACTGTGTAACTTCACTCAGCATGATGTCCAATTTTTATTGAAGCTCTGGGCATTTCTTACAAAATTTCAAATCAAACATAGACCTGCACCGCCCCCTCTATGCCCCTCCACCCCACCAGAGTTAATGCAAACATATTTTTCATCTTTTTATCAGTCTGTTTCAAAATTCTTGATGCAGAAGATTACTGTTTTGAGCAGAAGTTCATCATTTCCGTCAGTTCTTTGACCCAGTCTTTTTGTTGTTGTTGTTGTTATTCCTTCCAATATGGATAAATCCAAAATAAGCATATATGCATGCCACATATCTCATAGGTTTTAACATCTTCAGCTTATGATTTTTGATACTATTTTCTTATTGTTATGCACTATTCCTGCCTCTTATTATCATTCCCCTCCTCAGCATTGGTCCTGAGCTCTGGGTGGGTGAAATGTAATATAGGTGTCCTACCTGGGGACATGAAGTCTTCAGTCTATTTTCTGCACCTTGGCTATTTGTGGACATTTCTGTTAATCACACTTTGTTGCATGATGAATAATCACTGATGATAGCTGAGAGATGAATTAGTATTCTTATTACCACTATGTTCCATAAATTTTCTTCTTAGGAGTGCATTGTGTCTGAAATGTTTTGGTATGTTGTAGTTTCATTTCATTCAATTCTGAGAACTTTTATTTCCCTCTGATTTCTCCTGTGATCCAATTTTCCTTCAGTAGTTTAGCTTCCATGAATTCAATTGCTTTTTGTCATTTTTAATGTTGTTATTATCTAGTTTTAGTCCTTTGTGTTCAGACAGAACACTGGATGGTATTAAAATTTTTATAAATGTTTGTAGACTAGCCTTGTGTCCTAATATGTGGTCAATTTTGGAGAAATGTCTATGGGATGCTAAGAAGAAAATGCAGTCTTTTTTATAAGGTGGAATATCCTATAGATGTCTGTCTAGTCTATTTGATTTACGGTTTCTATTAATGCCAGGGTTTATCTACATAGGATTTGCATGATTGACCTTTCTCTTTGTTACAGTGCAGTACTGAAATTATCCACTATCAGTGTATTGGAGTAGTGTGAGAATTTTTTTTCTAGTATGTAAGGTTTCTTTTATGAAATTTGATGTCTCTTTGTGAAGTGCATATATGTTTAGAATTGTGATTTCTTCTTTGTTAATTTTTACTCTAATAAATTTGAAGTGACCTTCCCGTATCTATTCTGATTAGATATACTTTTAAACATAGTTTTTAAATATTTGAATAGCTATACCTGATTGTCCTTAAATGCATTTCTTTGAATATCTTCTTCCATTCCTCTACCCTAAGTTGTTGTCACCTACTGTTGATAAGGTGTGTTTCTTGGAAACAGTAAAATTAATTTATCCTGTTTTCTTGTTCATTACATGTCCCTGTGTCTTTTCACTAGATAACTGTGAGCACTAATACTAACAATTTTAATTTGCGACTGCTTTCCCTAGACATCTTTCCAGGTCTAGGATAAGTTATTTATACTTCATGCCCTCTTGAGAGTGTTTATTTTTCTTTTATGACAAATGTATTCCATTGATTATTCTCTGCAGAGTCAGTTTTGTGGACATAAATTCCTTAAGACTACTTTTATCATGAATTATTTTTTTTCTCTGTCAATTGCAGTGCATAATTTTACTGGGTATAGAAATCCAGGATATAACCTGTGTTCTTTCATGACTTCCATGATATTGTTAGTGCTATTCTACTTTTCATCCATTGAAAAATCAACTGATATTCTTATGGGTATGCCTTTTTATGTGACATGATCTCTCTCACATTATATATATATATATATATTATCATATATAGAAAATATCTATAATTTTAATGTATGTTTAATGTTTTGAGAATTAAATGAACTAAAGTGTAAAGGGATTTTTTTTCTGATCTTGCCTACTTGCTATTCTGTATGCCACTTGCTTCTTGATAAGTATCACTTTCCCTAGATTTAGGAAATTTTCTTCTATGATTTTATCCAAAATATTTTCATACCTTCATCTGTATTTCTTCTCATTCTTATATATCTATGAATTGTAGGTTTGATCCTTTTACAGTGTTCCAAAATTCTGAAATATTCCGTTCCTGCCTGAATTATTTTAGATTTGGCATTTTATTGGATTGAATAATAAATTTCTCCAAGATTTCTCCAAGATTTTATAGCCTCTGTTCCATTTATTCCCCTTCTTTTTTTCTTCTTGCTCTAAGTTTTTATTTGAGTTCTTGTGATTTTATTTCAATTTTCCTTACAGGATTGATTTTCTTCAAAGTTTATATCTCTGTATTGAATTCTAATTTCAGCTATTTTAATATTTTATTACTTCTATTTCATGTGTGTGAGTGTATTGCCTGCATGTATGTAAGTGCACCCTTGATGTGAAATTCCCATGGAGTCAGAAAATGTCAGATTTCCCTGGAATTGGATTTATGGATTATTTAGGCTGGGAATCGAACCTGGGTCCTCTGCAAGAGCAGCTCATATTCTTAATGGCTGAGGCATCTCTCCAGCCCCTCTAATTTCAATTTATTTTTGGTATGTAATTCAACTGTTTTTTGTGTGTGTTTTCATTGTCTTCATTTAACTTTTTATTAATGTACTCTTTGAGTTTCTAGAATATATTTATAATAGCTATTTTGAAATTCATTCCTTATGAATTCACTAAGCTACAAATCTCAGGAAATATTACGATGGGTTGTTAATTTTCTTTTTTAAATTTTATTTGTTTTTTATATGTATGAATGTACGGTCTGCATGTAGATTTGTGCATCCGTGTCGTGCAATGCCTGGGAGGTCAGAAGAGGATGTCGGATTCCCCTGGAACTGGAGTTAAAGATGGTTCTCAGCAGCCATGTGGGTGCTGGGGATGGAGCCCCGGTCCTCTGCAAGAGCAGTTGGCATTCTTAAACCTTAGGCCATCTCTCCAGCCCCAAGGGTTGTTAATTTTCTACTAGACAAATTACCTTTGTTTACCATTTTCTTGTATATTATTATTTCATGAAACCTAGGCAAATGGACTAGGCTGGTGTTGTTTCTTGGTGTATGAAAGTGAAATTGTTCTTTTTTAATGTATCTTTTATTAATTTGTTTGCTGTCTACTCAACTTGTCATGTTATGGCCAAGATGAGTAGTGCTTAGTTTTTAGTATGTGGTCATCTTTATATTGATACACAGCTATGTTGAAAGAATTGGTCTCAATTCAGCTAGAAATAAGTTCAACTTTTGACTTTCAGTTCTAGGATTGATTCTAGACATTCCTAGATCATTAGAGTCTTATGAGGGTCGCTAAGTGAATAGGTTTTCTGATAAGATAGGCTGGGAGCTCACAGGTGTGGAGTGTATAGAGCCCTGATGGTCAGCATAGGAAAACCTCAGGAACTGCAGCTCAGGAACACAAGTCCAGGCCAGGGAAGAACCATGGTAGGCTAAGAGCTGAAACGGATGAAGGAAATCACCTTGCCAGACTGGAAAGGAAGAAAGATCAGAGATGAAGTAGAATATCATGATCCCAGGAGGTCTGAGAGCTAAGATGGCAGGGCACTATAGTGTCTCAGAGATGGTGCTCAGCACTGCAATTCTGGGTCATTGATGGCTCCTAGATACCAAGTCTAGGCTGAGAGCTGAGATGGAGGATGGGGACTCACCCTGCTTAGTCACTCACAAAAAATCTAAGATGCTATAGGATGCCAGTGACCCAAAGAAGTCTCACCTAAGAGGGTGAAGTGCCAAGAAGTCTGAGAAATGGAGTTCATGATCATAAGCCTGGAGTGAAGAGGTATCCCAGAGACCAATACTGGCCTGAGAGTTGATAGCTCAGATACTGAAGAGTGCCAAGACTCTTTTTCATATCTTTAATAGGATAACTGAGACATGTTACTCATAGTAACTGGTTGTAAACTGAAAATTGGTACTCATGCTCAGGCCACACTGAGCAGAAAACTGTAGTTTGAAATTCAACTTCTAGAAGTTGTATATTTATACAAACATGCATATATGGAAATTTTGTATGATGCAATGACTATTAACTTAGATTGGAGATAGTTTGTGGTATTATTAGAAATAGAATGACATAGCATATTTTTCATATGCATGTCTTTAGATGAAAATCTAGTGTATTATTTTATTGCAGTTTTTACAATAAATGTTGTTTGGACTACAATATATTGGACAGAAAATTTTTGCTGGTCTCATCTACATGGAGTCATAAATGGAACTGTTAAATTTCTATCCATTTTTGAATGTTAAGAAAGGTATTATCTATTATTTTATTGAATAGATTTTTCATGTATTTCTTCTTTATTTTCCTTTGGATATTCCAAAGTATAAATATATTTTAATAATGTACTAAATTTCTAAACAATCTTTTTCCTCCTCTTAGACTTTCTTATCTACTCTCCTCTGATCCTACTTAGTTTTTTCAACTTAACATTGCCTAGATTTATCTGAGAAGAATGTTTCCTTTAAGGAATTACCTAGGTACATTGGCCTGTGAGCAAATCTGTGAGATATTGTCTTATTAATTGATATAGAAGGGCCCACACCAATCGGGATAGTACCATCCCATATCAGGTGGTCTTGGTATGTATAATAAATCTATATATCTAAGCGTTAGATGGTAAGCAAGTGAAAGAAACCCAACAAATAGTGTTCCTACATGTATTTTCTTTGAGTTGCTGCCATGAAACCCCTTAATGATGAATTTTGCCCTGAAAGGGAAAGCCAGATAAAGATGTTTCCCATTACATTCTTTTTGTCTTTGATCAGACTTAACAGAAGTTAAACTAGCCTTTAATAGAATAAATCCCTTATAAGCAAACGGGGCAAACTCAGTGGAATAATGATGGCATGTGACATACTTCCTTATTCTCGGTTTGAGACAAATATATGACAAGCTTTTGCTTCTGCTTCCAGAAAAAAAAAATTATCTAAGGGCAGCCCTGTTCCTATCTCTGATTAGAGCTATAGTTTTCTGTCTCTCTCTTCTTTGATTAAGTTTACCAATCCAAAATTAGGGAAGTGTGGACTTCCTACACACTGCCAAAAACTCTTAAAAAGGCTCAACTCTACTGAGGTCTTTGAACTTTTCAGTTTCCAAGTCCTTTCTCCATTTACAATGATCTTTTCTCTGTGAATGTGCATATTCCTTTCCTTTAAAATTTGTCACGTGCAATATTCTTCTAAGGTGAACATGACTAAGACCCTGGATGGTTACAAAACCACCCTCTCTTTTCTCTAAACCCTCTTTTTGTGTTTGTCAGATGAGATTACAAGGCTTGTAATCTATTCAGATATAGTTTTTTTTTTCTTATTCTAGACTGTTATTGACACTTTTAGTTATATAGGTTTTTGCTTTTATTTATGTTTTGTGTATTTCAGATATCAATTCTCAGTTAAGTTTAGACATATTTGCCTTTCCCTTCCCCTCACCCCACCCCAGATCATGCACTCTGCAATAAGTATCCTGCATCTTTCTCTCCATCTTTTTTTAAGTTTAGGAATTCACATTTTCCTCCTTTAATTTTATATTACTCTAAATATGCATACATATTTTCCATTCATATACAGTAATTACAGAGTCTGAGAGTAAGTGTTGGATCGATTTCTAGAACCTAAGAGATTTACATTATAAAAAACATTGTTGCTTTCAAATAAACAGAAATATAACAATGTTGTTCGGCTTTACTTTCATCTGGGAATTTGGGGCTATCAACCACAAATGAGGGAAACCATTTGCCACTTGGATTTCTGGGATTGTGTTACTTCAATTAGCATAATGCCTTCGAATTCCATCCATTTACCTGCAAAGTTAATGATGTCATTTTTTTTTTTTTTTACCACTGAGTAGTATTTGTAGATGTACTACATTTTTGTCATCCACTCATCAGTTGAGGGGCATTTGGCTTGGTTCCAGCTTTTCACTTATATTTTTATTTGACCTAATGAGCTTGGCAACTCCATTGGATTTTTACAAAGCTTTCCTTGCTGAAATTCCCCATCATGCCTTGCATTTCCCCCAGATTCATCCAACTCCACCAGTGTTCTCTTGAATCTAACTGAGCTTATATTTGTACATATGTTTTCAACTTGTTTACCAGATACTTTTTCTGCTATCATTTTAGGGCGATGGTTCCTAATATTATTTTGTAAATATAGAGGCAACATCTTGTCTTGTGTGGATTAACTTTTATGTTCATATGTTACCATTCCAGTTTTAGTGGTGGAGCTATCCCTAAATCTTTTAAGAATGCTGTTCACTCCTGCATTGTTATCAGAATGAGACATGTAGTACATAGGCTTTGAGGATTTACGTTTCATTTGCTAAGTATAATTTCCAGGAAATTTATGCACAATGTGTATGTATCAAAAAGCACATGTCTTTTAATTTATTAGTTGACTTCCATGGTTGTATATAACAATAATATATTTATTATTTGGCTAAAAATTATCTAGTCTGTTTTTTTTAATATATATATATATAATATAATTATTATTTAATTAATCAGACCCGTGTCCCCCACCCACCCACCCTCAAGCTTAATGCATCTCTGCCAAACATGCTTTTCATTCTTTTCTTCGAGTCTTTCTCAATGATTCTCCATGTGGAAATTGACTGTTTTGGAGCATGAAGTTTCACTGTTTCTATTAGTTCGTTGGATGCAGTCCTTCCTGTTTGTGTTTGTTGTTGTTGGTTGTTGTTGTTTCCAATAATCATCAACTCCCAACTGCTTGGACAAAATCTCAGGGGCACATGCACAAGAAATACTTACAACCTAGCGTAACTGCACTAGCATTCACAGATGAAGGATACCATTTGTCGTTTGCTATTCTGGGCACTGTGTTAATTCACTCAGCATGACTCCCTCTAGCTCCAGCCATTTTCCGCAAAGCTCATGAGTCGTCTTTTTCCTTTACCTTGCATAGAATCCATTGTATAGAGTACCACATTTTGTCGATCACCATGCATGAGGGCCAATTGGGGTGGTTCCTGCTCCTTGCTATTGTGAAGAGAGCTGAAATAAACATGGCTGTGCATGTATCTCTGCAGTGCAGTGAGTCTTGAGGGTATATGCCTAGGAGTGGTATGGCTGGGTTGAGTGGCAAGTTCATTCCAAGTCTTCCAAGGGTTCTCCACACTGCTTTCCATAGTGGCTGCATGAGATTACACTCCCACCAGCAGTGGATGAGTGTTCCCCTTTCCCCACAACCTCTCCAGCACTTGGTATCATTTGTTTTCTTGATCCTAGCCAGGCTTATTGGAGTAAGATGATATCTTAAAGTGGTTTCATTTGCATTTCCATAATGAATAGTGATGTTGAACACTTCTTAAGGTGTTTCTCAGCCATCTCTAATTCCTCACTTGTGAAGTCTCTGTTCAGCTCTTTGCTCCATCTATTGAGTCAGTCATTTGATTTCTTTGTTCTTTGTTTTTTGAGTAGTTTATATATTCTGGAAATCAATGCTTTGCCAGATGTTTCTGCAGTGAAGATTTCCTCCCACTCTGTGGGATTTCTCTTCACTTCGATTGTTTCGTTTGATGTACAGAAGCTTTTGAGTTTAAATTCTTGCGCAGCTGCTGTCTGATTTAGGAAGTCTTTTCCTACGCCTATGTTTTGTAGTCTGCTGCCAACTTTTTCTTCTATTGCCTTCAGAGATTGGGGTTTCAAGTTGAAGTCTTTGATCCATCTGGAGTTGACTTTTGTACAGGGTGAGAGGTAGGTGTTTAATTTCATTCGTCTACAAGTGATAATCCAGTTTTGTCAACACCACTTGCTGAAGATGCTGTCTTTTCTCCATTGTGGATTCTTGCTCGCTTGTCAAATATGAGATGGCTGAAATTGTATGTGCTAAGGTTTGGATCTTTGCTTTTTTTCCATTGGTCAACAGGTCTGTTTTTGTGGGAGTACCAGGCTGCTATTATGACTATAGCCCTGCAGTATAGTTTGAATTCTGGTATAGAGATACCCCCCCACACCAATGTAGCTCTTTTTGTTCAGGGCTGTTTGGTTATTCGAGGTCTTTGGTTTTTCCAAATGAATATAAGGACCTTTTTTTTCCAAGCCTGTGAAGAAACTCTTAGGGATTTTGATTGGGATCACGTTAAAGCCATACAAGAGTTTTGGTAGAACAGACATTTTTACATTGTTAATTTTCCCATTCCATGAGCATGGTAGGTTTTTCCATCTTCTGATGTGTTCTTCAATTTATTTCTTTAAAGGTTTAAAATTTTTGTTGTAGAGATCTTTGGTGTCTTTTTTTAGGTTTGTTCCTAAGTATTTTATTATTTTTGAGGCTATTGTGAGTGGGAAGGTCTCTATGAATTCTTTCACCAGTTGCTTGTTCTTGGTGTTAAGAAAGGCCATTGATTTGTTTTAGGTTAATTTTGTATGCTGCCACTTTATTGAAGTTGTTAATCATTTCTAGGAATTTTCTGGTGGAGTTTTTAGCATCCATTAAGTAAACAAACATATTGTCAGCAAATAGAGATAGCTTGACTTTCTCTTTTCCAATTAGTTCTCCTTTAATTCTATTTCCTTGCCTTATTGCTCTAGCAAGTGTTTCAAGCACTACATTGAAGAGGAGTGATGACAAGGGGCAGCCTTGCCACATTCCTACCTTTAAAGGGAATATTTCTGTCATTTCCCCATTTAGGATGATATTGGCTGTGGGTTTCCTGTATATGGCTTTGATTACATTGAGGAATAACTCCTCTAATCCAATTCCTTCTAGGACTTTATTCATGAAGGGATGCTGGATTTTGTCAAAGGATTTTTCATCATCAATTAAGATTATGGTGTGTTTTTTGTCTTTCATTCCACTTATGTGTTTGATGATGTTTATTGATTTTCCTATGTTGAACCATCCCTGCATCTCTGGTATGAATCCAACTTGGTCATGATGGATGATCTTCTTGATGTGTGTCTGTATGCTATTTGCCAGTATCCTGTTTAGAATTTTGGCATCTGGGTTCATTAGGGAGATAGGCCTATAATTCTCCTTTTTAGTTGTATCTTTGCCTGGTTTTGGTAACAGAGTGATGCTGGCTTCATAGAAGGAATATGGGAGAATTCCGTCTGTTTGTATCCTTCTAAACAGTTTCAGTATTCATGGTTGTAGGTCCATTTGAAATGTTTTATATAATTCTGCCTTGGAACCATCTGGGCGTGGGCTTTTTTTAGTTGGGAGGTTTCATATTACATCTTCAATTTCTTCATGTATTATGGGTCTGTTTAAGCTGTCGATCTTTTCTTGGTTGAGCTTTGGTGATTCCCAGGATTTCAGATATTCATCCATTTCTTCTAGGTTTTCAAACTTGGTAGAGTATAGGTTTTTGAAGTATTCCTGTATGATTTTCTGGATCTTTTCCTTGTCNTGTGCCAGTACCAGGCTGTTTTTATGACTACAGCCCTGTAGTATAGTTTGAAGCTGGTATAGAGATCCCCCCCCCCCCGTGTACCTCTTTTCACTCGGGGTTGTTTTGGCTATTCGGGGTCTTTTGTTTTTCTAAATGAATTTAAGAACATTTGTTTCCAAGCCTGTGAACCCATAGGTTTTCTTGTGTTGTAGTGTCGTTGTCATTCATTTCCAAGAATGCTTTTATTTCTTTCTTTATCTCTTCCTTTACCCATTCATTATTCAAGAGTGTGTTGTTTAGTCTCCATGTGTTCTTGGAGGCAGTAGGGCTTATCCTGGTATTGATGTTGGGCTTTTTTGCACTGTGGTCTGATAGAATGCATGAAATTTTTTCAATCTTTTTGTATTTGTGGAGGTTTCTTCTATGTCCCAGTATGTGGTCGATTTTGGAGAATGTTCCATTGAGTGTTGTGTAGAAAGTGTATTCTCTGTTATTAGGGTGGAATATTTGTTAGAGGTTTATGAGGTCAATTTGGTGTATCATATCATTCAGTTCAGATGTCTCTCTGTTTATTCTTTGTCCTGTTGACCTATCCAAAGGACTCAGTGGATTGTTGAAATCCCCTATTATGAGTGTACTGGGTTTAGTGTGTGACTTATGGTCCTGGAGATTTGTTTTTATAAAGTTTAGTGCACCATAGTTTGGGGTGTATATATTCATAATTGTGAAATCTTCTTGGTGAATCGTTCCTTTCATAAAAATGTAATGGGGGCTGGAGAGTTGGCCTAACGGTTAAGAGCACTGACCACTCTTACAGAGGATCCGTGTTCAATCCCCAGCAACCACATGGCGGCCGAGAACCGTCTGAAACTCCAATGCTAGGAGAACTCCAGTTCCAGGGGAATCCGACACCCTCTTCTGACCTCCATGGCATTGCACGACACGGGTGCGCAAACTTGCATGCAGACAGTACATTCATACACATACAGAAATAAATAAAATTAATTAAAAAAAACTAAAAAAATAAATAAAAATGTAATGGCCTTCTTTGATTCTTCTGATTTCTTTTACTTTGAAGTCTATTTTGTCAGATATTAAAATACCAATACCTGCTTTCTTTTTGGTACCATTTGCTTGGAATATTTTTTCCATCCTTTCACTTTAAGGTGGTGCCTGTCTTTGAAGGTAAGATGTGTTTCTTGTAGACAGCATATCGATGGATTCTGTTTCTTAATCTGATCTCCCAGTCTATGTCTTTTGATTGGGAATTTGGTCCATTTATATTTAGGGTTATGACTGATAGGTTTGTGTTGCTTCCTTTTGCCTTATTATCCATTTGCTGTTTGGATTTAGGATTCTCCTTCTGCAATTATGCTTTTATTGATTTCTTTTTCTAGGTGACTTGGGTTGGTTGCTCCTTTCTTCTGTCCTTTGAATTGCTTCAAGTGTTCTCTGAAGGGTTGGTTTTCCGGACATGTATTCCTTCAAATTGTTTATGTTGTGGAAGGTTTTTCTCTCTCCTTCAACTATAATTGACGTTTTTTCTGGGTATTGTAACCTGGGTTTCATCTATTTTCCTTTAACACTGGTAATGCTTTGCTCCAAGTTCTTCTTGCTTGAGAAGTCAGTTGTAATTCTGATAGATTTCCCCTCATAGGTCACTTGTTTTAGATTTGGTCACTTGTGGTTTTAAGGATTTTGTCTTTGTTTTGGGTGTCTAGTATTTTAACTATGATATGGCCTGGAGAATTTCTTTTCTTGTCTGTTTGGTGTTCTATGTGCTTCTTTTTTATTTATTTATTTTTTTTATTTTATTTATTTCGGTATGTGTATCAATGTACTGTCTGCATGCAGGTTTGTGCACCCGTGTCGTGCAATGCCGCGGAGGTCAGAAGAGGGTCTCAGATTCCCCTGGAACTGGAGTTCTCCTGGAATTGGAGTTTCAGATGGCTCTCGGCCACCATGTGGGTGCTGGGGATCGAACCCGGGTCCTCTGTAAGAGCGGTCGGCGCTCTTTAACCTCTAGGCAATCTCTCCAGCCCCCAATAATGACTTTCTTAAAGGTTAAATTAGGGCTGAGAGGATAATTCAGTCAGTACAGTTATTGCTACACCAACATGAAAACCTAAGAGATGACTCAGAGGGGTAAGGACAAAGATGCTTACCAAGAATCCAGAAGGAGAGAACCAACTTCCCCAAGTTGTTCTCTGACTGCCACACATACAGTAGAATGTGCACACACACACACACACACACACACACACACACACACACACANGATGGTGGATTTTGTCAGAGCTATTCTCTGCCTCTAGTGGATGTTTATCCACTTTCTTTCACTGAGTCTTTCTTTTATGAGGTAGACTACATTTCCTGATTGTGTATGTTGAACCATCTCTCAGTCTCTGGGATGAAGTCAACTGGGTGGCAGTTGATAATTTTTTGGTTATTTTCTGCATACGGTCCATGAATATTATTGTTATTTCCAATCTGTGTTTACTCAGTTCTAAAATAGTGGTCTAAAAATCGAACTTACTTGAGAGCGCTATTTTTGAAATTAGAGTAATACCTGGCTTCATAGAAGGATGTAAGGGCTTAAGTTTGTTCTATATTCTGTAGAACTATTTTTTTTATTGATTTTATTTGTATTTAGTTCTTTTTTTTATTTTATTTATTTCGGTATGTTATCAATGTACTGTCTGCAATGAGTGTGGTGCACCCGTGTCGTGCCAATGCCGCAGAGGTCAGAAGAGGGTGTCGGATTCACTGGAAACGGATTTCCTCTGGATATTTTGTGAATTTGTTTCAGACGTGTCTATCTCTTCTATGTTGTGCCTGGGGATCGAACTCGGGTCCCTCTGCAAGAGCAGCAAAAACTCTTAACCACTGAACCAACCAACCATCTCTCCAGCCCCATTATTCTTTTTGAAGGTTTGTTTGTATATATCTCTGCTGTATACATTTGTATTCTAGTCTTTTTTAGTTGTGAGATTTTTGATTACTATATCTACCACGTTGCTTGTTATGTGTTTGTTTAAATTATTTATATCACTTTGATTAATTTCAGAAGGATATATATATATAATATATATATATATATAATTATAATTTATATTTTCATAAATTTAGAGATTATATATATATTATATACATTTTTTTCTTTTCTTTTATAAAATTTTTTATTGATGCTTGGTGTATTTCAAACATCATTTATCCAATACCATGTTCAGGGCATTATTTTCCCTTTTTTCCTTCCCCCATCTCAACCCACCTCCCATTCTCTCTAGATCAGTGCATGTCTGCCAAACTGCCCTAGCATTTTCTCTCATGTTTTTTTTCGCCCATTTTTACAATAAGGTGATTTATATTTTTAGTTGAAGTACATAGTACCTGCATGCAGAAACCAAGACTTGGCAACAGTTGTGTCCAAACGCCACACAGCCCCTTAATAATTATATTTATTGCTTTTCTGATTTTTTCTTCAGTCTTGTTTCTTTCATATTCCTGTTAATCATACTCCCGAATTGCTTGTTATATTTGTGATCCTAAATGTCAATATCTTTCTTTTGGTTTTAATTGGCCTGAAGGTTTGTCTAATCTTTTTTTCAAAGTAAATTTTTATTGAAGCATTGTGCAATTCATACATAATATTTCCAAATCAAATATAGACCAATTCTCCCTTCCTCCCCCCCAACACACACAAGGCTCAATGTATTCTGCCAAACATTGTTTTCATCTTTTTCTGTCACGTTTTAAATTTTTGAATGCAGAAGTTTACTGTTTTTTGCAGAAGTTTTCTGTTTTTAGCAGAAGTTCAGTCAGTTTCTTTGACACAGTCTTTTTGCTTGTTTTCTGATGGTTTGTTGTTCTTTCAATTTGCATCACTCCAAAATATTTGCATATATTCATGCCACATATATAATAGGTTTTAGCATATTCAGCTTATGATTTCTTTTTTATTATTAGGGCTCCTTGAGAAGATGGTCATGTTCAAGCTCCTCCTTGGCAATCCCAAAACAACTATCAATCCTGCCCTTGGCCTCTAAACACGGGTTTCTAACCCTTCCCATTGTCACTAAATGAGGTCCAGTTAAGCACCAAGTCCTGTCTTAATCCTCCAGTAATGGTCTCTATGATACTGCGTAGGTAGTCCAACAATGGCAAAAAATATTCTGAAGATGCTGAAACACCAGTAGTAGCTTCATTACATTAAGTTTGGTTGTCTTCAGCACGTTCCCCATCTGGCACTGAATGTTTTTCAATCTTTTTAATAGTTTCCCAAAATCCAATTCACTGAGTAATTAAATATTCTTTTTATTTCTTTTTTTTTTTTTTTTTTTTTTTTTTTTTTTTTTTTTTTTTTTTTTTTTTTTTTTTTTTTTTTTTTTCTTTGATTTCTTTCTTGAATGTTTTAAGGTTTTCATTTATTATTAAGAGTTTATAATGAATTTTCTGTGTATCTATATCTATGCCAATAGATTGATGATTTTCCAGTGTATATTTTTGTGTATTGATTGTTGTGGATTTCCACATTTTATATAATTTTGACTTCCCCTATCTGTATCCCTTCATAGCCTTCCCAAAGGATTTCACACTTTATATCTTATAATTTAAGTCCCTATCTAGTCAAGTTTGTTTACCCAACAGTCTTTCAGTGTGACCTCATCTACTTAAACCTGTTCAGCCTATATACCATCTCCCTTAAAGAAGATCTACTCCCCTCGCCAGCAGTAATCAACTGACAGTAGTTCTTTAGCTGAGATTTGGACCTCCTTCCAACTTCCCTAGTTCTATTCTGGTTTCTGTCTGACAGAGTTTGGGTGTGTCGCTTACATGCTGTAACCATTTACTGGAGCCTGTAAGACTCTGTTTTCTTTTCTTTTTTCAAAGCCAATTTTTGTTTTGAATCCAATATTTACATTTTAATTATTTTCATTTTTTTTTTTTGGTCTTTTCGAGACAAGGGGTCTCCTTTAGCCCCCAGCTGTCCTGGAGTCATCTTCTTGCCCGGCAGCTGGCCTTGAAACCACAAAGATCCGCCTGCTCTGCTCCCAAGTGCTAGATTAAAGGCGGAGACACCACGCCCAGCCCAATAAAAATATTTAAAAAAAATTTTTTAATTACATTTAATTTTTTTCCCACATAAATTTATTTATTATTTTTAACAGAATTCTAGACCCGGTCCGCTCCCCCACGCCGCCAGAGCTCAATGCATTCCGCCAAAAATGCTTTTCATCTCTTGTCTATCTCAATATTTTCCATGGGGAAAGTTGACTGTTTTGAATAGAATTTCACTGTTTTCAGTCTGTTTTTTGATGCAGTCTTTCCTGTTGTTGTTTCCAAAATGAATCATGCCCAACTGCTTTGTAAAAAGCTCAGGCCCCTCACCGTAAGAAATAATTACAACTGGGTAATTGGCACTAGCATCCAACAGATGAGGGATAACCATTCGTGGTTGTTCTGGGACTGTGAACTTACTCAGCATGAGTCCAATTTTTATTTGATCTTCTGGGTCAATTCGTTAAAAATTCAATAATTACAAATAGACCTGCACCGCCCCCTCTATGGCTTCCACCCCCTCAGAGTTTAATGCAAACATATTTTTCATCTTTTTATCAGTCTGTTTCAAAATTCTTGATGCAGAAGATTACAGTTTCGAGCAGAAGTTCACAATTTCCGTCTTCTGACCAGTCCTTTGTTGTTGTTGTTATTTATTCCTTCGCAGTGGAGTAAACCAAAATAAGCATATTAATCATGCACAAATCTCATGTTGTATTTTACAATCTTCAGCTTATGATTTTTGATACTATTTTCTTATTGTTATGCACTATTCCTGCCTCTTTTATACATTCCTCCTCAGCATTGGTCCGAGCCAGGTGTGAAATGTGTAATATAGTGCGTACCTGGGGACAGAATCTTCAGTCTATTTTCCTGGCGACCTTGGCTATGTGGGACATTTCTGTTAATCCAACACTTGTTGCATGATGAAATATACACTGATGATAGCTAGAGAGAATTAGTATTCTTAATTACCGAACTATGTCCAATAAATTTCCTTCTTAGGAGTGCATTGTGTCTGAAATGTTTTGGGATGTTGTATGTTCATTTTCATTAATTCTGAGAAACTTTATTTCCTCTGATCTCCTGTGATCCAATTTTCCTTCAGTAGTTTAGCTTCCATGAATTCAATTGCTTTTTGTCATTAATGTGTTATTTCTATTTAGTCTTGTGCAGACAGATACACTGAATGTATTAAAATTTTTATATTTTGTAGCAGCCTTTGTTTCCTAATATGTGGTCAATTTGGGAAAATGTTCCATGAGGAGCTGAGTAGAAAAGAGTCTTATTTTAAAGGTAATATCCTAATAGATGTTTCTATCATTTGATTTACGGTTTCTATTAATGCCAGGGTTTATCTACATAGGATTTGCATGATTGACCTTTCTCTTTGTTACAGTGCAGTACTGAAATTATCCACTATCAGTGTATTGGAGTAGTGTGCAAGAATTTTTTTCTTAAATTATTTTTTTTTTTTTTATTAACTCCTGTGCTTAAATCTATGCTAAAGTATATTCCTACCCTTTTTTCTTCTTTGTTAATTTTTACTCTAATAAATTTGAAGTGACCTTCCCGTATCTATTCTGATTATTATAAACTTTTAAACATGTTTTAAATATTTGAATAGCTATACCTGATTGTCCTTAAATGCATTTCTTAATATCTTCTTCCATTCTCTACCCTAGAGGTGTCACCTAACCTGGTTGATAAAGGTGTGTTTCTTGGAAACAGTAAAATTAATTTATCCTGTTTTCTTGTTCATTACATGTCCCTGTGTCTTTTCACTAGATAACTGTGAGCACTAATACTAACAATTTTAATTTGCGACTGCTTTCCCTAGACATCTTTCCAGGTCTAGGATAAGTTATTTATACTTCATGCCCTCTTGAGAGTGGTTATTTTTCTTTTATGACAAATGTATTCCATTGATTATTCTCTGCAGAGTCAGTTTTGTGGACATAAATTCCTTAAGACTACTTTTATCATGAATTATTTTTTTTCTCTGTCAATTGCAGTGCATAATTTTACTGGGTATAGAAATCCAGGATAACCTGTGTTCTTTCAAATGACATTCCCATGATATTTGTTTGCATTACTTTCATCCCATTTGAATAAATCTAAGAGAGAGATTGCTTATAGGGTATTTGCCTTTATGTACATGATCCTCTCACATTATAATATAATATTATATAATAATAGATTACATTATAATATATATAATATATTAGAGTTAAGTTTGAGAAATTAAATGAACTAAAGGTAAAGGGATTTTTTCTGTCTTGCCTACTTGCCTATTCTATATGCCTCTTGTTTCTTGATAGTTATCTCTTTCCCTAGATTTAGGAAATTTTCTTCTATGATTTTATCCAAAATATTTTCATACCTTCATCTGTATTTCTTCTCATTCTTATATATCTATGAATTGTAGGTTTGATCCTTTTACAGTGTTCCAAAATTCTGAAATATTCCGTTCCTGCCTGAATTATTTTAGATTTGACATTTCCTTGATTGAAATATATTTCTCCAAGATCTCCAAGATTTTATATTGGCCTCCTGTTCCATTTATTTCCCTTGCTTTTTCTTCTTGCTCTATTAGTTTTTTTATTGAGTTCTTGTGATTTTTATTTCAATTTTCCTTACAGGATTGATTTTCTTCAAAGTTTATATCTCTGTATTGAATTCTTAATTCAGCTATTTTACATTTAATTATTTCATTTCAGTGTATGAGTGTATTTGCTGCATGTATGTAAAGTGCTACTCCTTGTGATGTGAAATTCCCATTGGAGTCAGAAATAATATCTCTCTGTATATGGATTTATGGATTATTAGTGGGAATCGGGACCTGGGTCCTCGCAAGAGCAGCTCATATTCTTATGGGCTGAGGCATTTCTCCAGCCCCTCTAATTTCAATTTATTTTTGGTATGTAATTCAACTGTTTTGTGTGTGTTTTCATTTCTTTCATTAATTTTTATAATGTACCTTTGAGTTCTAGAATAATTATATATAGCTATTTGAAATTCATTCCTTTGAATTCCACTAAGCTAACAATCCAGGAAATTTACGATGGGTTGTTAATGTTTCTTTTTAAATTTTATTTGTTTTTTATATGTATGAAGTTACGGTCTGCATGTAGATTTGGTGCATCCGTGTCGTGCATGCCTTGGAGGTCAAAGATGGTGTCCGGATCCCCTGGAACTGGAGTTAAACGATGGTCTCAGCAGCCATGTTGGTGCTGGGGATGGAGCCCCCGTGCTCTGCCAGAGCAGTTGGCAATCTTAACAATTAGGCCATCTTCCAGCCCCAAGTCGATGAATTTCTACTAGATAATTATCTTTGGTTTCCATTTGTATATTATTATTTCATGAAACCTAGGCAAATGGACTAGGCTGGTGTTGTTTCTTGGTGTATGAAAGTGAAATTGTTCTTTTTTAATGTATCTTTTATTAATTTGTTTGCTGTCTACTCAACTTGTCATGTTATGGCCAAGATGAGTAGTGCTTAGTTTTTAGTATGTGGTCATCTTTATATTGATACACAGCTATGTTGAAAGAATTGGTCTCAATTCAGCTAGAAATAAGTTCAACTTTTGACTTTCAGTTCTAGGATTGATTCTAGACATTCCTAGATCATTAGAGTCTTATGAGGGTCGCTAAGTGAATAGGTTTTCTGATAAGATAGGCTGGGAGCTCACAGGTGTGGAGTGTATAGAGCCCTGATGGTCAGCATAGGAAAACCTCAGGAACTGCAGCTCAGGAACACAAGTCCAGGCCAGGGAAGAACCATGGTAGGCTAAGAGCTGAAACGGATGAAGGAAATCACCTTTTTTTGTCAGATTTTTCTGTGTATATATGAGAAAGACTATCATGTATGTATTGAAGTAGATAATCAAATCTCCAGGAAGTCTGAGAGCTAAGATGGCAGGGCACTATAGTGTCTCAGAGATGGTGCTCAGCACTGCAATTCTGGGTCATTGATGGCTCCTAGATACCAAGTCTAGGCTGAGAGCTGAGATGGAGGATGGGGACTCACCCTGCTTAGTCACTCACAAAAAATCTAAGATGCTATAGGATGCCAGTGACCCAAAGAAGTCTCACCTAAGAGGGTGAAGTGCCAAGAAGTCTGAGAAATGGAGTTCATGATCATAAGCCTGGAGTGAAGAGGTATCCCAGAGACCAATACTGGCTCTGAAGAGTGAATAGCTCAGATTGAATGAGTGCCAGACTCTTTCCATATCTTTAATAGGATAACCGAGACATGTTAACTTTTCAAGTACTTGGTTTTAAATCTGATAATATTTTGGGTTCATTTTTTCATGCTCAGGCCACACTGAGCAGAAAACTGTAGTTTGAAATTCAACTTCTAGAAGTTGTATATTTATACAAACATGCATATATGAAAATTTGTATGATGCAATGACTATTAACTTAGATTGGAGATAGTTTGTGGTATTATTAGAAATAGAATGACATAGCATATTTTTCATATGCATGTCTTTAGATGAAAATCTAGTGTATTATTTTATTGCAGTTTTTACAATAAATGTTGTTTGGACTACAATATATTGGACAGAAAATTTTTGCTGGTCTCATCTACATGGAGTCATAAATGGAACTGTTAAATTTCTATCCATTTTTGAATGTTAAGAAAGGTATTATCTATTATTTTATGAATGATTTTTTCATGTATTCTTCTTTATTTCCTTGGATATTACCAAAGTAAATAATTTCATAATGTACAAATTCTAAACAATCTTTTTCCTCCTCTTAGACTTTCTTATCTACTCTCCTCTGATCCTACTTAGTTTTTTCAACTTAACATTGCCTAGATTTATCTGAGAAGAATGTTTCCTTTAAGGAATTACCTAGGTACATTGGCCTGTGAGCAAATCTGTGAGATATTGTCTTATTAATTGATATAGAAGGGCCAGCAACCTAATCGGATAGACTTACCATACTCAGTGTGTCTGGTATTAGTTTGAGATGATAAATCTATATAGCATACTGTTTATTTGTAAGTCAAGTGAAGAGAAAACCCAAACAGAGAAATGTCCTACATTTATGTTTGCTTTGATTTTGCTGCCATGAAACTCCCTTAATGATCAATTTTGCCCTAAAGGGAAAGCCAGATAACAGATGTTCCCCATTACATTCCTTTTTGTCTTTGATCAGACTTAACAGAAGTTAAACTAGCCTTTAATAGAATAAATCCCTTATAAGCAAACGGGGCAAACTCAGTGGAATAATGATGGCATGTGACATACTTCCTTATTCTCCCCAGAGGTTTAGCAAATAATGACAACAGCTTTTGCTTCTGCTTACAAAAAAAAAATTATCTAAGGCAGCCCTGTTCCTATCTCTGATTAGAGCTATAGTTTTCTGTCTCTCTCTTGATTAAGTACCAATCCAAAATTAGGGAAGTGTGGACTTCCTACACACTGCCAAAAACTCTTAAAAAGGCTCAACTCTACTGAGGTCTTTGAACTTTTCAGTTTCCAAGTCTTTTCTCCATTTACAATGACCTTTTCTCTGTAATGTGCATATTCCTTTCCTTACAAAAAATTGTCACGTGATATCTTCTAAGGTGAATCAATGACTAAGACCCTGGATGGTTACAAAACCACCCTCTCTTTTCTCTAAACCCTCTTTTTGTGTTTGTCAGATGAGATTACAGGCTTGTAATCTATTCAGAATATAGTTTTTTTTCTTATCTAGACGTTATTGACCTTTAGTTATAGTAGGTTTTTGCTTTATTTACATGTTTTGTGTATTTCAGATATCAATTCTCAGTTAAGTTTAGACATATTTGCCTTTCCCTTCCCCTCACCCCCCCCAGATATGCACTCTGCAATAAGTATCCTGCATCTTTCTCTCCATCTTTTTTTAGTTTAGGAAATCACATTTTCCTCCTTAATTTTATATTAACTCTAAATATGCATACATATTTTCAATATGTATTTTATAACATAAAAATAATATATAAAAAAAAAAAAAAAAAGATTTCATTAAAAAAAACATTGTTGCTTTAATAAGCAAATATAACAAGGTTGTTCGGCTTTACTTTCATCTGGGAATTTGGGGCTATCAACCACAAATGAGGGAAACATTGCCACTTGGATTTCTGGATTAGTGTTAACTCAAATTAGTATAATTGCTTCGATTCCATCCATTTACCCTGCAAAGTTAATGATGTCCATTTTTTTTTTTTTTTCCAACTGTAGTATTGTAGATGTACTACATTTTGTCATCCACTATCAGTTGAGGGTCATTTGGACTGGTTCCAGCGTTTCCACTTATATTTTTATTTGACCTAATGAGCTTGGCAACTCCATTGGATTTTTACAAAGCTTTCCTTGCTGAAATTCCCCATCATGCCTTGCATTTCCCCCAGATTCATCCAACTCCACCAGTGTTCTCTGATCTAAACTGAGCTTTATATTTTGTTACATATGTATGTTTAAACTTGTTTACCAAGATGCTTCTGCTATCATTTTTAGGGCCGATGGTTCCTAAATTATTTTGTAAAAAATATAGAGGCAACATCTTGTCTTGTGTGGATTAACTTTTATGTTCATATGTTACCATTCCAGTTTTAGTGGTGGAGCTATCCCTAAATCTTTTAAGAATGCTGTTCACTCCTGCATGTTCAGAATTGAGACATTGTTAGACAGTGGTTTGAGATTTACGTTTCATTCTGCTAAAGTATAATTCCAGGAATTTATGCACAAGTGTATAGTACAATAATGTCGACATGTCTTTTAATTATTAGTTGACTTTTCCAGGTTGTATATTATATCTAATAATATATCTTTTTTATTATTTGGCAAAAAATTATCTAGTCTGTTTTTTTTAATATATATTATATTTAAATATATATATATAATATAATTATTATTTAATTAATCAGACCCGTGTCCCCCACCCCCACCCCAGAGCTTATGCATCCTGCCAAACATGCTTTTCATTCTTTCTCTTCTGAGTCTTTCTCAATATTCTCCATGTGGAATATTGACTGTTTTGATGATGAAGTTTACTGTTTCAGTTAGGTCTTTGATGCAGTCCTTCCTGTTTTGTTTGTTGTTGTTGTTGTGTTGTTTCCAATAATCATCAAACTCCCAACTGCTTGGACAAATCTCAAGGGGCAATGCACAGAAATACTTACAACCAGCTAACTGCACTAGCATTCACAGATGAAGGATACATTTGTCGTTTGCTATTCTGGGCCTTGGGTTAATTCACTCAGCATGATCTCCTCTTGCTCCAGCCATTTTCCAGAAAAGCTCATGAGTCGTCTTTTTCTTTACCTTTGCATAGAATTCCATTGTATAGAGTACCACATTTTTGTTATCACCATGCATGAGGGCCAATTGGGGTGGTTCCTGCTCCTGCTAATTGTGAAGAGAGCTGAAATAAGGCATGGTTTGTGCATGTATCTCTGCAGTGCAGTGAGTCTTGAGGGTATATCTAGGAGTGGGTATGGCTGGGTTGAGTGGCAAGTTCATTTCCAGTCTTCCAAGGGTTCTCAACACTTCTTTCCATAGTGGCTGCATGAATGTATTATCTATCTCTCTCTATCTATCTATGTGGATGAGTGTCCCCTTGTCCCCACAAACCTCTCCAGCACGTTGGTAATCATTTGTTTTCTTGATCCCTAGCCAGGCTTATTGGAGTAAGAAGATATCTTAAAAGTGGTTTTAATTTGCATTTCCATAATGATCAGTGATGTTGAACACTTCTTTATAGGTGTTCTTTTTCATAGGCCATCTCTAATTCCTCACTTTGAAGACTCTGTTCAGCTCTTTGCTTCCACTGATGAGTCAGTCATTATTTCTTTGTCTTTGTTTTTTGTAGTATTTTATATATTCTGGAAATCAATGCTTTGGCCAGATGTTTCTGCAGTGAAGATTTCCTCCCTCTCCATGGGTTTTCTCTTCAACTTCCCTGATTGTTTCGTTGAATTTGTATTTCAGAAGCTTTTGAGTTTAAATTCTTGCGCAGCTGTTGCGCTGATTTAGGAGTCTTTCCCCTACGCCTATGTCTTTGTCTTGTAGTTTGCTGCCATCTTTTTCTTCTATTGCTTCAGAGATTGGGGTTTCAAGTTGAAGTCTTTGATCATCTGGAGTTTGACTTTTGTACAGGGTGAGAGGTAGGTGTTTAATTCCATTCTTCTACAAGTGAAATCCAGTTTTGTCAACAACACTTGCTGAAGATGCTGTCTTTTCTCATTGGGAATGTCTTGCTCGCTGTCCAAATATGAGATGGCTGAAAATGTATGTGCTTAAGGTTCTGGATCTTTGCTTTTTTTCCATTGGTCAATCAGGCCTGTTTTTGTGGGAGTACCAGGCTGCTATTATGACTATAGCCCTGCAGTATAGTTTGAAATTTGGTAAAGAGATCCCCCCCCAACCAATGTAGCTCCTTTTTGTTCAGAGGCTTTTGGTTATTCGAGGTCTTTGGTTTTTCCAAATGAATATAACGACTTTTTTTATTTCCAATCTTCTGTGAAGAAACTCTTGGGATTTTGATTGGGATCACGTTAAAAGCCATACAAGAGTTTTGGTAGAACAGACATTTTTACATTGTTAATTCCCCATATCATGGAGCATGGTAGGTTCTGCCATCTCTGAATGTGGTTCTTACAATTTTTTCTTTAAAGGTTTAATTTAAAATTTTGTTTGTAGAGATCTTTGGTGTCTTTTTTAAGGTTTGTTCCCAGTTATTTAATTAATTTGAGGCTAATTGTGAAGTGGAAGGGTCCCTTGAATTCTTTCACAGTTGCTTTCTGGTGTTAAGAAGGGCCTTGTGTTTTAGGTAATTTGTATGCTGCCACTTTATTGAAGTTGTTAAATCATTTCTAGGAATTTTCTGGTGGAGTTTTTAGCATCTTCTAGGTAAATCAAACAATTGCAGCAAATAGAGAAATAGCTTGACTTCTCTTTTCCAATTAGTCTCCTTTAATTCTATTCCTTCTTATTGCTCTAGCAATTGTTTCAAACACTACATTGAAAAGTGATGATGACAGGGGGAAGCCTTGCCACATTCCTACCTTTAAAGGGAATGTCTGTCATTTCCCCATTTAGGATGAATTGGCTGTGGTTTCCTGTTATGGCTTTGATTACATTGAGGAATACTCCCTCCAATCCAATTCCTTTAGGACTTGATTCATGAAGGGATCTGATTTTGGTCAAGGATTTTCATCATTACAATTAGATTATGTGTGTTTTTTCTTTCATTCTGTTTATGTTTTTTGATATTTATTGATTTTCACGTTTTGAACCATCCCTGGATCTCGGTATGAATCCAACTTGGTCCAATAGATGGATGATCTTCTTGATGTGTGCTTATGCTATTGCCAGTATCCTCGTTTAGAAATTTGGCATCTGGGTTCATTAGGGAGATAGGCCTATAATTCTCCTTTTAAGTGAATCTTTGCCTGGTTTGGTAACAGAGTGATGCTGGCTTTCATAGAAGGAATATGGGAGATTCCTCTGTTGTATCCTTCTAAAACAGTTTCAGTTCATGGTTGTGAGGTCCATTTGAAATGTTTTATATATTCTGCTTTGAAACCATCTAGGCGTGGGCTTTGTTAATTAGTTTTGGTTGTAGGGTTTCCATATTAACATCTTCATCTTCATGTTATTCATGGTCTGTTTAGCGTCGATTTCTTATTTTGGTTGAAGCTTTGGTGATCTCCAGGATTTCAGAATATTCATTCAGTCCCATTTCTTCTAGAGTTTATCCAAAAACTGGTAAGGTATACGGTTTTTTGATAAGTATTCCTGTAGATTTTCTGGATCTTGTTCCTTGTCGTTGTGGATATCCATTTCGTCCATGGATTGTATTGAGTTGTTCTTCTTGTCTTTTGGTTTAACTGGGCTAAGAGTTTCTTCATCTTGTTTAATTCTTTCAAGAACCAACTTTTTTAATTCATTTGATTTTTTGTAATTGGTTTCTTTGTGTCTATAACATTTGATTTACTGCTTTGATTTTTGTTATTTTATCCTGTCTGTTGCACTTTTTGTGTTGAGAAGCTGTTTTTTGTCTCTCAGTGCTTTTAATGCTGGAAGTATTGTTAAGTCATTTCATTGTGCTCTTTCTGTTTCTCTAATCTAGGCAACCAGGGCTATAAAATTCCTCTTAGAACTGCTTTTAAATTTATTCTCCATAGTTTCTTGTTCTATCATTCAGAGTTTGGGGTTTCTCTTTGAGGTCTTTAATCCATCTGGGTTTGACTTTTTGTACGGATGAGAGGTAGGGGATTAATTCATTCTACAAATTGTGATCAGTTTGCCAACACCATTTACTAAACATGTCTTTCCTCTGTTGAGAATTTTTGGCCCCCTTGTCAAAATATGAGATGGCTGAAAATTGTATGTGCTCAGATTTGGTATCTTCAAGTTTTGTTCCATTGGGTCAACAGGTCTGTTTTCGAGTCAGTACCAAGCTGTTTTTATTGAACTATAGCCATTGTAGTATAGTTTGGAGTCTTTTATAGAGATCCCCCCCCCCCGTGTACCTCTTTTCACTCGGGGTTGTTTTGTTGCTATTCGGGGTCTTTTGTTTTCTTAAATGAATTTAAGACATTTGTTTTCACGAAGCATGTTTGAACCATTTATGTTTTTCTTGTGTGGTAGTGTCGTTGTCCATTCATTTCTCAAGAAATGCTTTATTCTTTCTTTATCTCGTTCCTTTACCGCTTCATTATTCAAGAGTGTGTGTTTAGTCTCCATGTGTTCTGGAGGCAGTAGGGCTTATGCTCTGGTTAGATTTGGCTTTTTTGTCATCTGTGGGCTCTGATAGATATGCATGAAATTTTTCAAATCTTTTTGGTATTTGTGGTATGTGTTTGTTGTATGTCCCAGTATTGGTCGATTTTGGAGAATGTTCCATTGAGTGTTGTGTAGAAAGTGTATTCTCTTCTGTTTGGGAGGAATATTTGATAGAGGTATTATGGAGGTCATTTGGTGTATCTATCATCAAGTTTTTCATGTATGTTCCTCTGTTTAGTTTCTTTGTCTGTTTTGACTATTCCAATTTAGTGACTCGTGATTTGTTGAATATCTCTATATATATTTGTATTACTGAGAGAGAGCCGATTTGTTTTTTATATAAGTTTAGTGCACCATAAGTTGGGTGTGTATATATTCAATTGTGAAATCTTCTGGTGAATCGCTTCTTTAAAAAAAATGTATATGGGCTGGAGAGTTGCTTAACGGTTAAGAGCACTGACTCACTCTTACAGAGGATCTCGTGTTCAATTTTCCCCAGCAATCCCACATGGCGGCCGAGAACTACCCGAAACTCCAATGCTTAGGAGAGACTCCAGTTCCAGGGGAAATCCGATCATTCTTCTCTTCTGCTCCATGGCATTGCACGACAAGGGTGCGCAAACTTGCATGCAGACAGTACAATTATACACATTTACAGAAATTAATTTAATTAAAATAATTAAAAAAACTAAAAAAAATAAATAAATAATGTAATGGCCTTCTTTGATCTTCGATTTCTTTTACTTTGAAGTCTATTTGTCAGATATTATAATAGCTACAATATCTCATGCTTTCTTTTTGGTACCTTTTTATTTTTGCTTGGAAATTTTTCCATCCTTTCACTTTAAGGGGGGTGAGTTTAGAGGGGTTGTTTGGAGGATTGTATTAGGTGTGTTCAGTGGGGGTACGCGGGGTGTTTGGACTTCTCGATGGGAGGGGTGATTTTAGTAAGTTGTTTTATTTTATTGTTGTTGTTTGTTGGTTTTAGTTTGTGTGAGAGTGTGTGGTAGTAGTGGGAGGAGGGGTAGAAAATGAGAGGGGAAGGAAGAGGAAGGGAAAGGGGGTGTGTTGTGAAGGGTAGGGGTAGGGAGGAAGGGGGGGGGGAATGGAGTCTGTGTAGAAGGTTTAAGGTTTATTATCATATTTTAGGTTAAAAGAGGGTTGGTGCCTGGTCCCTTTTAAAGAAGGTAAGGATGTGTTCCTTGTAGACAGCATATCGATGTGTGGATCTGTTTTCTTGTTTTACTTTAATTCGAGTAATTTCCCAGTCTATTCTTTTGATTGGGAATTTGGTCCATTTATATTTAGGGTTATGACTGATAAGGTTGTGTTGCTTCCTGTGTGTTCCTTGTTATCCATTTGCTGTTTGGATTTAGGATTCTCCTTCTGCAATTATGCTTTATTGATTTTTTTTTCTAGGTGCCTGGGGTTGGTGCTCCTTTCTTCTGTCTTGAATTTGTTCAAGTGTTCTCTGAAGGGTTTTTTTTTTTTTTTTTTTTTTTTTTTTTTTTTTTTTTTTTTTTTTTTTTCTTTCTTTTTCAACTATAATTGACGTTTTTTCTGGATCTGTAACCTGGGTTGGCATCTATTTTTCCTTTAACACTGGTAATGCTTGGCTCCAAGTTCTTCTTGCTTGAGAAGTCAGTTGTAATTCTGATAGATTCCCTATAGGTCACTTGTTTTAGATTTGGTCACTTGTGGTTAAGGATTTTGTCTTTGTTTTGGGTGTCTAGATTTTAACTATGATATGGGCGCCTGGAGAAATTCTTTCGTGTCTGTTTGGTGTTCTATGTGCTTCTTTTTTTAATTTATTATTTTTTTTATTTTATTTATTTCGGTATGTGTATCAATGTACTGTCTGCATCAGGTTTGTGCACCCGTGTCGTGCAATGCCGCGGAGGTTCAGAAAAGGGTCCAAGATTCCCCGGAAGCTGGAGTTCTCCTGGAATTTGGGAGTTTCAGACGGCTCCTCAGCCGCCATGGTGGGTGCTGGGGATCGAACCTCGTTAGGTCCTCTGTAAGAGCGGTTTGCGCTGCTCTTAACCGCTAGGGCCATCTCTCCCAGCCTCTAGTTCTTTCTTGTATTGTATGGTTTGTCTTTTTTAGTTTGGGGATATTTCATCTATTATTCTGTATAAGATATGATCATACTCATTCTCCTTTGGTTATTCTTCTGGCTTCCTCTGAAATTCCTATGATGTTTAGGGTTATCTTCATTTTTATTTGGTTGTCCTTATTCATTTTCCTGGTTGTTCCACTGTTGTGTATTTTAAATTTTTTTTTTTTTTTTTTTTTTTTTTTTTTTTTTTTTTTTTTTTTTTTTTTTTTTTTTTTTTTTTTTTTTTTTTTTTTTTTTTTTTTTTGCTTCCTCCATTCTGCTTCGATGCCTTTTCCATTCCTTTCCTCTTTCTTTGATTGATCAGTCGTTGATTTTTCTCTTTCCATTTCCCTCTGAATTTTTATGTATTCTAGCTTCTTTTTTGAACTTCTCATATTTCTTGTAGTTCTTTGCTTCTCTGGTTGGTTCCTTTATCTTTTTCAGCATGGGTATCTGTCACGAGTTTTTCCAGTTCCTTCCGGAGTTTGGCATTCTCTCTCTCTAGGTCTGCTTGAGTTCTTCATTCGTGTCTTTCTTTGAGGCTCTTTGATTTGTCTGTTTATAATCCTGTAGTTCTTTATATATGTGTCCAATGTTGGTTTTCTGCATTTATCTCTTTGTTCCTGGGTGGCTATCTCTCCAGAGTGGATTCCACTGTAGTGATTCTTCCATAGTTGTGTTTTGGTATGAGCGTTGTACGTGATGTTATTTGCCCTTCTGTTCCCGTTGTCGCTCTTCAGTGTTTTGGCAATGGGCGTCTCCTGTCTGTATCCAATGTGAGTCTAATTCCTCTTCCACTGTGTTGAAGGCTTGCTTTTTTTTTTTTTTTTGTGTTTGTGTGTGTGGTGTGAGTGTTGCAGGGCGGGGGGGGGGGAGGGGGTGGCTCTTTAACCCGAGCCCTGGTACCTGTGCTTCAGCTGTTCTCAGGAGAGCTCAGATCTCAAGACTCACACAACCCTACCTTTAATACCAGCTGGGAGGATAGCTCTGCCCCCCCAGCCACAAAAGCCAATTAATCCAAAGACAACTGAATTAACGGATTAACTAAGTTAAGTCAATCAACAATCAGCCTTGCTGAAGCACCCAGTTTCTACCTACCTTCCTGCGCTTCAGCTGTTCTCAGGAGATCTCAGATCTCAAGACTCACACAACCCTACCTTAGGCATGCAGATCTTTGTGAGTTCCATGCCAGCCTGGTCTACAGAGCGAGCTCCAGGACAAGCTGGGGATACAAGGAGACTCTGTCTCAAAAAGAACAACAACAGCAAAAAAGAATATTACATCTTAATCTCCAAAGAATATTAATAGTCATAATGCCCTCAAAGATTTACCTGCTTCTTTACACAAAAATTAACTCAAAATTCCAGAAGAACTCCAGTTCCAGGGGAATCCGACACCCTCTTCTGACCTCCACGGTATTGCACGACAGGGATGCACAAACCTGCATGCAGACAGTACATTCATACACATACAGAAATAAATATAATTAAATAAAAAATTAAAAAATAAAGTGTTGAAATACTTAAAAATTAACTCAAAATTGATCAAATGTCTTAATATAAGTGCTAATATTATTTAGAAGTATGAAAATATAATTCAGGAAAAAGATTCATATTATTAGATTTGAGAATAATTTACTAAGAATAACACAAATTCAAAAGAAAAAGATAAAATGTACCAGACTCTCTACCTCTGACATGTTAGCTATCCATAGACTTGAGAGAGGCAGAATCACTGTTTTTATCTGTGCACCTGCTGTAGAGCCCACCAGGTTCTAAAGGATACCTCCAAATCTATGATCACAGTGATGGCCCCAGTTGGTCTCAGTGAGTCACAAACAAATTATCAGAGTAGAAAACATGTGCAGGAAAGTACAGCACACAGATAAATGGTGAGGTATCCAAATACAGAGAGAGCTTTATTCCAAAAATGGGCAACTTATATAACCAGTGTGACTCAACTCCCAGGGGCAAGTCCTAGACCTTTTAGTCACCATATCCCACCTCTTGGGTGTGGCCAGAGAAGTCTCATTAGTTAGAATGTTAGTCTAAATTAACTGAATTTCCCCACAGAAAAAATGACCATGACAGACAATTCATGGGAAGAAGGGTTGATGCAGCTAAGGAAATAAGACATAGCTGATGGTAACAGTGGTCAGTATGCATTGCATACATATTTGAAATTAAGTAACTATACATTTAAAATAATTTTAAAAATCCATGAATAAACCAAAATGACAGGTTTCAGTGATGCAAGGAGAGGCCAGAAACCAAATTGAAGGCCAACAAAGGCAGGTTTTAATGGATGCATTCCGAAGCTCATTCCAATGTCCCAAGAGAGGTGCAGGGGCAGTGAATGTCATGAATTCTGGCTGGGGTGTGTATGTCTTCAGGGGCTGGGAGAGTGACCTGAACCATAGAGTTAGAATGATGCCCCAGTAAAGTTATGAGACTGGACACCTGCCAGCAGGTACTCGAGTGGACTACTTGGGCTATGTGACATCTCCAGAGAGCCGAGGTGAGCTTTGCTCCTCTTGAGCCAGTTCTTTGTTTTGCTTTGGCCCTTTGCAGCAGCATGGTTGGGGGAAGGGAGTGGCAAATGGTGATAGAGAAGTGTTCAGGGCAAGCAGGGACTTTTCCAGTCTGCATGAAAGCAGGGGCAGGAACTCCAACATAACATCCTGATTTCTTTGGTTATCTGGGCTCTGGCTCAAATCTGGTTTATTCAGGCTGGTAGGGTGCTATGTGGGGAGGGGGAGTAAGGAGTCAGTGGGTTTGAGCCAAAGGAATGTATAGTTGTAAGAGCATTTGATTGATCACTACTCTGGAGTTTTCTCAAATCTCTTCCTGGAGAAAACGGAGGAGACAAGGACCAAAGAGAAAACAAACAAACAAACAAACAACAGCAAGCAAACAACAACAACAACAACAACAACAAACAGGCAAATGAGAATAAAGGGGCCTATGATAGGAGGAAGCCAGGCAAAGAGGGAAGATGGCTACCAGAGCGAGGGGGGTGGAATGGGTTGTTTTCATCATCTGAAATCCTCCCCCAGTCTCTGGAACCACTCAATCCAGGTTTTCACCAGGCCAGACTCTGATATAGTAGCACTCTTTGTTCAATAAACAAACAGGTTCCCACGTTGTCAGATGTGAGGAAGTCCAGTGCCCTGTGGTTCTGTAACTCTACCTAGGCTACCAAGGTGATCTGGCACTGGAGAGAGGGTAGAGACTCCACCAAGTCTTCAATGGCCTTTTGGAGCTGCTCAGATAATCTCTCCTAGTGTCAAGAACTGAGTTGGCTATGATGCCCATGCCCATACCAGATGCTACCATAGAAGAGGGTAATGAAATGCTCACCATCACCGGGAGAAAGGCAGACTGACTTGTTCAGTCCAGGCTAGGCTCTGGGGGGTGAGAGCAAACCGTGGCAAACTCCGCCTACCCATAGAGTGTTTGCTATGGGACCAGTGTCAACGGAAGGCACAGAGAGGAGGGCGAGGAGGTCCTGGATGAAAATATTTTTGAGAGATTCCCATTAAACCAGATGAATCCTCCAGGGAGTGCCCAGATGGCTGCTGCTGGTGAGTTAGTGATGTTGCGGGGTGGGGGGTGAGACCTAGTAACAAAAGGGTAAACAAGTGTATAAGGAGTCCCAGAAGAGGATCCAGGGTGATGGAGGTGGTGGTGGTATTGGAGTGTGTGTGGGGGACTTGTACAGGATTGGCAGAGGCACCATCGAATGGGGAGCTCAACATAGGGCAGCACAGAGGAAGCATGACTGATGTTGGATAACCCAAAGAGGTTGAGGAGGGCTGCCCCTTTCTGATTCAGGCCTTGTCGTGAGAAAGGCTTACATTGAGGGGAATTGGAGCCCACCTGAGACACAAGCAAGTTTTCTTAACGTTTTATGAATTTGGTAAGGTTTTCCAGGTAATAGAGAATGGTTGAAATCACCAAGAAATATGAGTGCCAGATTTTAATTTCCTGCTGAGGGTAGGAGTAAAACTTTCACTTGTATACCTTACAAATAATGGTCTCGACACATCGGTCTCCACACATCGGTCTCTCAGGGATCTTTGAGGTTCATGTGCCTTACTGGTTACCAGTAAAATTGTAGAGGAAGTTTTGTTGAATTGCAGTGTAGAGATTGCTGAGGTGGAAGCCATGTATGACACAGGGCATCCAGGGGAAACCTCTGTTTTCCTTGACTCACTGGGTACAGCAGCCCTCATTAGTTTGGCCATGGGTAAAGCATAACATGGGCAAGGACCAAGGCATCAGAATGGTGGAAAAACTGCAGAGAGGAATAAAAACCATTTGTTGGCATTCCTCAGGGTCACAGTCTACTTGGCCAATGATAACCATGCAGCTGCCTCTTTCAACTTTGTAATATTCTTCAAGATAAAAGTGCCATCGTTAGGCTGATAAAAATGCTGTACCACCTACCCATAGGAGGCTTAGGGTGGTTATATTAGCATGAAGACAGCAGGATAGCAGCCTGGAAAGTTCCGAGCCCCATGTCTCCAGCACCATGAGCATTTAAGGAAAAATACGATCCAGAAGACAAAGGAGGCAAAAGCGAAGGAGAAAAACAAAAGGACAGATAGGTTTGATCATTTTCTCCCATCAAAGGAGGTTCCTTGAAAACTGAAACATTGTGGGTCCTAGCTGCTGGATAGACCATTCATCTTGGGTAAATGCACTCTTGAGCTTGGAAAGACGATACCAACACTGGTGTCCCAGGAGCTTTGTGGCTGAAGTGGTGGTGAGGATCACACTGTTGGGTCCTGTCCAACAGGCCTCCAGGGACTTAGGAAATAATTGTTTGAGGAGTACTTGGTCCTATGGGGAGAGGGGAAGAGAGCCAGCAGTGGCGATTCAACTGGTGATGGGGTAGGAAAATGGCTGTCTGCTTGTGAGGGGAGGAGGGAAAATAAGAAAGAGAAGTAGGGTAGGTAGCTGGCCAGTGGGAGAATCTGGATAGGGATGTGGTGATTAAGGAGGAATGGCCTTCTGTACAGGAGCTTGAAAGGGGTGAAGAATGAGGAAAACATGGGATGGCTTCGAGCTGGGTGAGGGCAATGGGGAGGAGGGAATGCCATGATAACCTGAGCTCAAGAGAGAGCTTGGTGAGTTGTTTGATGAGTCCATCGACTCAACTTTTCCTGAGGACCACAGATGATAGGGGATGTATAGTGTTTCCAGTAGATGCCGAGATCCTCAGATATGAATTTGACCACCTTGGGAGTGAAAGCTGGGCCATTGTTGGTTTGGATGGTTTGTGGTAGCCAGAATCTAGGGATGATGTATTCTAGGAGAGTCTGGGCCACCCCATCCACTATTTCTCTGGAGATGGGGAGTGCTTGTTCCACCCTGTAAAAGTGTCAACAAAGGTTAGAAGATAACAGAGCCTTTTGTGAGTGGGCATGTGGGTGAAGACAATCTTCTGGTCCTAGCCCACTTGGTGTCTTCCTAGCTGGTGCAGAGGCTGACGTATCTGGAGAGCCCCCTGCATGCTGCTCTTGGCTCACTTCTGGAAGGAAGAATGAACTTGTAAAATATGGGCTCGGAAGTTGGCGATGTCAAAGAGTGGCTCCAGGATTTGGAATAGAGCCTTGAGGCCAATGTGTAGGCTCTGGGGAATATCACAGATGACAGAAGATGCGTGGTTCTGGGGAAGAATAAGATGGTTATTCAGATAAAATCATCCATCCTTTGCCAGTGTGGCCCCTTTCTTGAGTACTTTGTTCCTCTCTTCTGGATGGTAATCCAGCCAGTAGGAAGGTGTCAGGAAAAGAATAAGTCCAATCCGATAGGCATCTATAGGTCAAAACATAAAAACCTAAAAAAAAAAAGAGGGAGATGGGAGGTGGGGTAGTATCCTTTCTGGGATACAAATGGAAAACTCTGTGTTCCAATCCTATTGATAAATTTTCAATTTTTGAGATCTTGAAACTAACAATGTGAGGAGAATTTTATGTTCCCACAGGTAAAAATCACCGATCTAAATGCCTGAAAACATACAACTTATGGCTATGCAGGATGGACTGGGAAATGCCAGCAGAGAGGTTGACCCATCTGAACATTAAAGAAAGAGGAACCTCAGACTGCCTGAGTCACAGACACTGAGCATCTCTCTGAATAATATTGGGGTTAACTGTTTATAATGGGCCCTAATGAAGTTTACCTTCCAGATACTGAGAAACCTTCCTACCTCTCCCCTTTATAGGAAAAAGAAAAACATGATGGTAATGAAACCATTCCCTAACTGTAAATTAGAGCCAATTGTTACAGTGGTAATTTCCTATAAAACAGGCATAACTACCCTTTTTTAATTGATTGACAGGAATAGGAACTGTTAAAGGATAATTCTCTATCTAGAGCCAAATTCAATAGTAAAGTGTTTATAAGTTGTATGATTAAGCAAAATATATAACTACAGGAAAGCTCTGACATCAGCAATGAATTATTCTGCCTAGGAGATGTTGGCTAGGGGATTCAAACCCACCCACCCCCAAATTATAGAGGTCTTTTGCCTACAAGTGGTATATATGCAAGGAGAAAGGCAGTCCCTGTTGTCGAAGACCTGGTGTGAGCATGAAAAATGTTATGAGACGTCACTGGCTAGCATACAACTGGCCTCTGAAATGCCAGAGAGCCTTACCAAAGGCCACTAAAGCAATACAGCAAAATATTGGTCTCCCTGAGACAAGCAAGACTCCTCCGTCAATATCAGCTACACCTCAACAGCCTGGAGATATTGTGCAACAGTGGCAGCCAAGTGTCTATATATATCCCAAATCTATTTGGCTATTAGCTCTCTCCTTAGAGGAATAACTCACAGTGGATGCCACAAGCTTATGTCCTCTAGTGGTTAGGAGATGTTATAAGCCACAATAAGAACTTGTCACCCTTTATAGAGAAACCACAGTTTGCGGATTAGCATACCATCCAAGCATCTGTGTCTATGCTCACAGCTTAGCTTGACATAATAATTAGTACTGCTTAAATGCCTGTACATCCAATAGCTTGTGCTTTGTTAGTATGACTAAAAAGGGTATCACTGGAAAAGCTGTCAACCCATGAAGGGAAACAACCTGAACAGACTAAAGTCCAAAATGACAACTCCAAAGAAATTAGACTGTTTTCTTCTCACCCACTTGTGCCCCTTTCCCAAAGCCCAGGAAACAAACTGCAGAAGAGGAGGTGTGGAAGATTGTAAGGGCTACAGAGAGATAGGGGTGAATCATGAGACTACAGGAATATAGTCTGGACTCCTAACTGATCAACATGCCTGTGCATACAAGCTTCTCCAACTGGACTATGGGAACCTTGGGTTGTTCAAAATTTGGACATAGATACTTGCAAAATGCACCAATTACCTAATTGTATGACATACTGAGTAACATCAATGTTATGTACCAACAACTGTGTCATTATGTTGTAGAATCCCTTAAAAAAAGAATATGTCCAGTGGCAGCAGGGGGAATGTAGGCCACTCCCTGAGCCATATAATCAGACCTGTCATTGCCTAATTCCACTAGGTCAGTGGAGGTCCAGTGTCCCTGGCAGTGGATTATGGCTACCTCCACTGGGTGTTGGAGGCTCTCCAAGAGTTTGGTTATAAGCGGAAAATTGACAATGGGATTGCTCTAGGTTGTAAGGAAGCCCATTTCCTTCCAAAGAACAGTATGGGTGTGGGCTATAAAAAAGGCATATTTTGAGTCAGTATATATGTTGGGAACTTTTACCTTTGGCTATCTGGTTTGCCCGGGTGAGGGCAATCAGCTTGGCTTTCCATGGATTGGTCCCTACAGGTATGTGGACTGCCTCAACAGTCTCAGTAGAGGTAATCACTGGGGAGGCCACCTGGAAGTTTCCTGATCTGTATATGAATTACCTCCCATCTATAAAGAAGGTGAGCTGAGGGTCTGAGATGTTGGTCCAGAAGTCCAGGTCCAGGAGAAAGAGGTCATCCACCACTTCTGAGCAAGAATGAGATGGGGTATCCGAAGAGGGTGGAACTAGGAGGAGAGTTGCAGAATTGAGGGCAGTTCGTTGTCTATGAACAACAGGTGAACATCCTGAACCTGTGAGGGCCCAAGGAGGAAAAGACAGGAGTGAATGATAGTCTGAAGTAAGCTTATCTTGAGGGACTCATGGGTGAGTTCAGCTGCCTCTGCCAGGTCACTTAGGCATGGCTGCCATCCACAAACCATGGGGTCCAACTGTTTGGATGAGAAAGCCACCATTCAGTAGGAGGGCCCAAAATATTGAGTTAGAACCCACCTGGCCACTCCCATTCTGTGTTAGATAGCTTTAGTGTCAACATGACATACCTGGGTTGAGGGAGCCTCAATTGGATAATTGGCTCCATTGGATTTGCCTGTGGCCACATCTGTGGAGTATGGTCTTGATTGTCGAGCAGTGTGGGAGGGCTCAGCCCACATTGAGTGGTGCCACACTGGGCAGGTTGTTGTGTACCATATAAGAAGGCAGGCTGGGCATGAGCCATGGGAGCAAGCAAGTGAACGGCATTCCTCCATGGCCTGTGCTTCAGCTCCTGCCTCCAGGGTCCTGCCCTGAGTTCCTGCCTTGTGCTCCCTAAATGATGAACTGTGATACAGGAGATGTAAGCTGAATAAACCCTTTTTCATCTGTAAAATGTTGGTAGGGACAGGTGGAGTTCAGAACCATGGCAGGGACCTCAAGGAGAGCATCCCAAATTAGGGAAAAGTGACAGCTGACCCTGGCCCGGGGGGGTGATAATCCCATAAGGGTCTGTTTTTGCTGCCTGATATAGGGGTTTGGCCATGATTGCAAAGTTAGGGATGTAGTGGGGGAAGAATCCCAGGAGACCCAAGAAGAAGCGAATTTGGTCTTCCCATGGGTAAGTAAGTCATGTAGGGCTCAGACCTTGTCAGAGGTGAGGGTCTTGGACCCTCAGCTGAGGTGAATACTCAGGTACATGATGGTGGAAGAGCATAACTGACTTTTGGACAAGGAAATGTGGTAACCCAGGGTACCTAGGATGTTTAGAAGCTGATTCTTCGTTATCTGAAAACAACTGTGATCTTATATTGTAAATCCCTTAACAGGTTCTAGAATTAAGCTACTATTTATTTTCAGACTTAGGATTATTTGGTATATGGGTAGAGGGTATCCATGCATAAAATCAAAAGAATGAGAAAAACAAACTAGTTTGTCATGACATTGTGTCTAACAACAGTATTTATTTTATGTGAGTGCTTCTTAGTATTTCTTCTACAAGGCTGCTTGAGATTTTGTCCAAGACTTTTATACATATTATACAGTAGTTAAAAGTATCAGGCTGGAGTAACTTAGCCTTTCTGGATTCTTTTTTTTTTTTTAATTTTATTTATTTCCGTATGTGTATGAATGTACTGTCTGCATGCAAGTCTGTGCACCCGTGTCGTGCAATGCCGTGGAGGTCAGAAGAGGGTCTCGGATTCCCCTGGAACTGGAGTTCTCCTGGAACTGGAGTCTCAGACGGTTCTCGGCCGCCATGTGGGCACTGGGGATCGAACCCAGGTCCTCTGCAAGAGCGGTCGGTGCTCCCAACCGCTGGCCATCTCTCCAGCTCAAGCTTTCTGGATTCTTAAGGACCATACTTAATGCCTATACATTTCTGGCCAAAGGACTTAAGGATTAACTTTTTCTTTGCCCTCAAAGGTCAACTAAGTCCCAGGGGACTATGCATGGGGGCATCTCTTGAATGTCCTGAAATGTGGTCCACCATCTTCCTGTTCAAGGAGGTCTTGGAGATCCACTAATGGACTTCAGACAATCCCATCCTATAAAGAGGAAGTCTGCTGCATGCTTCAAAAAGGGAAGCCTGGTCTAACAAGACCTAACTTTGGCCTCACGTAGATGGAAATGATGAATGAAAAGCAATAAAAGTGGAGCCAGAGGCTCCCCCCCCCCCAAAAAAAAAACAATCAATGTGACCCCTGAGGACCAGATCATCAACTTGCCTAGATAAAACAAAATCCTTGGTTAATTTGGGCTTACTGTGTGCCTTAAACAAATAAAAGGAAAGTATAACCAGAAAAAAAACCTGTATCGTGTCTGGTGTAACTTAGACTATTTGGACCTTCTGGATGCTTAATGACCTTACTTAATGTCCATACCTATTTGGCTGAGGGTCTTAAGGGATAACTTTGTTCTTTGCCCTCAGAGGTCAACTAAGTCCCAGGGGACTATGCATGGGGGAGCATTCACTTGAAATGTCCTGCAAATGTGCAGTCACCAGTTTCCTTGCAGGGAGGTCTTGGAGATCCACTAATGGACTTCAACCAGTGTTCAGTCTATAAGAGGAAAGTCTAGCAAGACAGATTTTGTCTCTTGAGTGGATGGAACTGGTAAATGAAAAGCCAAAATGGAGTCCAGGGGCTCCCCTCCCCCAACAAAAAAATACGTGAGGACCAGATCCTCAATACCTTGAGAAAACATAAATGTTGGTTTAATCTAGGTGTTGTAGTTTGCTTTTGATTGCTGTAATAAAAACACTCTGACCAATACCAACTTTGGGGAGGAAAGGGTTTGTTCAGCTCTCATCTCCCAGGTGATACTTCATCATTCAGGGAGCCCAGGTAGGAAACTCAGGGTAGGAACGTGGAGGCAGGAGCTGAGGCACCCAGACCATGGGAATTCTTTTAGCATGCTACCCTGGCACATGCCCAACCTTTCTTCTTTCTTTCTTTCTTTCTTTCTTTTTTCTTTCTTTTCTTTCTTTCTTTCTTTCTTTCTTTCTTTCTCTTCTTCCTTCCTCCGTCACTTCTTCTTACTTCTTCTTGCTTCTCCTTCTTCTCTTTCGCTTCTCTTTCTCTTCCTTCCTTCCTTCTCCTGAATTCTTTCTTCTCTTTTCTTCTCTTTTTTTCTTTTCCTGCTTTCTTTCTTTCTTTCTTTTCTTTCTTCGTTCTTTTCTTTCTTTCTTTCTCTCTCTCTCTCTCTCTCTCTCTCTCTCTCTCTCTCTCTTTCTTTCTTTTTTTTTGTCTTTTAGAGACAGGATCTCCCTGTAGCTTCAGCTGTCTTGGAACTCACTCTGTAGACCAGGCTGGGCTTGAACTCACAAAGATATGCCTGCCTCTGCCTCCCAAGTGCTAGGATTAAAGGCGTGCACCACCACGCCTGGCCAGCCTTCTTTCTTATACCGTACATAACAACCTGCCCAGGGCTGGCACCACCCATAGTGGGCTGGGCCCTCCCATATTGCTCAACAATCAAGACAATACTCCACAGATGTGGCCATAGGCCAGTCCAATGGAGCCAATTGCCCAATTGTGGCTCCCTCAACCCAGATGTGTCAAGTTGACACTAAAGCTACCTAGCACACTCGGCTAACTGTGTGGCCTTAAACATCCAAAGGAAAGTATAAACAGAAATAAATAATTAGTAAGGCATGAGTAATTGTACTTCAGATATAAAACTTGAGATCTTAGTAAAAAGACAAGAAAAAATAAGTACACTGTTGTTTCAACTGTACTCAGTTCTTACTGGCAAGTGCAGCTACCCTGTGGCTGTCACTGTTTTTGTGATCCTTGAAAGACTTGAGGCACAGCTTTTAAACCTTTGAATATGGACTGAGGTCTCCTGCCTCCAAACCTTCAGTGTCAGATGGGGATTCTGAGACCTCCAGGTTGTGGACTGATCAACTACTGGGGATTCAGCCTCTTTGGAGTATAGCTTGCCCATTGTTGGAACACCCAGACTGCATCATGGAGACCAGTACAGGATAATCAAGATAAGACATGGCGTCATTTGGTGACAATAGGAAGGGAAGACCCCAGTGTGGAGCTCAAAGACAGGTCTGAAAGTTGTTTGGGCTTGCCAAGAAAGATCCTTCAAACACTTCTTTAAGGGAAACATGATATCATTCACCCTACAAAAGAAAAGAAAAAGAAAAGAAATAATAAACTGAAAATGCTAAAAACATATGCTGTCACAATCTTCATATATGCGGCATGCATATATACATGTTTTGGAGTGATGCAAATTGGAAGGAACAACAACAATAAAGACTGGGTCAATGAAAAAAAAGAAAGTCTAGAAGCTGAGAGGTAATCTGCTGGGACAGAGACAGAGAGGAGATTCAAAGTAAGGATTCATCCATGTACTGGAGAATTATGCTAGGGTTGAGGTCTAAGGAGTAGACAACTCAGGCTAGGGCCTGGTCAAAAAGTTGGGACTATCCTGGAAGCCCTAAAGAAGACTGTCCACATTAGGTGTCTTGAAGATACAGTACTGGGATCCTCCCAGGTGAAGGCAAATGGAAAATACTATTCAGGGAGTATGGGAGCAGTGAGGAAATCATCCTTTAGGTCTAGGACAGTGAAATAGTTATTAGGGGAAATATTAGAGAAGAGGGTGTAGGGGTTAGTGACTACTGGCTGAACGGGAATCACTGTATCATTGATAAGGAGGTCTTGGACTAAGCAATAGGCACCAGAGGGTTTACATACAGGAAGAATGGTGGTGTTGCAAGACGGGTCTAAAGGGATTAAGATTTGCTGAGACAGGAGGTGGGTAATGATGGGCTTTAGACTGCTTTGGTGGGTTTCAGAAATAGGAAAATAGGGTTTGGAAGGAAATAAAGAGGGGTCCTTAAGAGGGACTAGGACAGGCTGGTGATGGGCAGTGATTACTGGATGGAGATCTGAGAGACTTGGGGTTCAACTGGTTCCAGGAGGATAGGAAAAGAACAGTTTGGGGTGGGGATCTGTGAGGCAACTAAGGGAAGACGAAAATCAAGAGAGGTTGTGGGGGCCAGTGAGAGGATGTCCCACAAATGGCTGAGGATATCTTGACTAAGTAAAGGCACAAGGCAATCAGGCATTGTGGTGGTTTGAATGAGTGTCCCCCATAGGCTGTAAGTATTCAGATATTTGTCTCCAGTTGGTGGCACTGTTTTTGGAGGTCTTAGAAGATGTGGCCATGCTAGAAGAAGTATGTTATTGGGGGAAGGCTTAGTGAGTTTAACAAGCCTCGTGGTCTACAGTTGCTCTCTCTCTGCTTCCTGTGCTCTTTGTGAGATGTGACCCTCGGCTTCCTGCTCCAGATCCAGCCGCCATGCCTCCCGCCACAGTGGACTCTAATTCCCTGGAAACATCAATCATAAGCTCAAATAAACTCTTCCTTTTATAAGTACCTTGGTCAAGATGTTTTATCACAGCAACAGAAAAGTGACTAATACAGTAAGTTGGTACCAGAGAGTGGGCTGTTGGCTGTGAAGAACCTGACCATGTGGATGTTTGGAGAAATGTGGAAGACTTTGGAACTTTGGGCTAGAAAAGCTGTTGACTACTGTAAGCAGAGCTTAACAGGCCATTCTAGTAGAAGCCTGGAAGAAAGCATGGCTGCAAAAAATGTAGTTCCAGAGGAAAATAAAGACTTAGGCAGCAACTGGGATATTTTGATAAAGAGTCTGGCAGCAGTTTGCCCACAGCCCAAATGCTTGCCTGATGCTAAGTTGAAAAGCAGTGGACTGATGTCTTTGGCGGAGGATATTTCAAGACAGCCTAATGTAGAAATGGTGGCATGGCTTTTAATGGTGAATATTGTGCAGATCTACAGTGAAGAAGAGCAGATGGGGCAGAAAGAAATGCAGAATGTACAGTTTGGATCTGATAACTGCACTAGGAAGATTAAAGGTGGGGCCAAGGCATGTGAAGGAGAGGCTCCCTTTCATAAGGAGACTAAAGTGATTAAGGAGAGGCCTGGAGATTTACAAGTAAACAAAAGAATCAGTACCTTCAGGGCAAGACCACACCCAGCTAATCCTCCAACAAGTCCAGGGCAGAGAAAAATTGCAAATGTGGTTAAAGTAGGAGAGAGTCCATCCTGAACTTGCAGCCAGATTCGGCAATTTCATTCACGTGGTGCTGGCTTTAGAGGCATGAAGTTTGCAAGAGTGAAGGGGTCATCAGTTCTTCCTCCACGGTTTCAGAGAGCCAAAGAGGCCAGGCAGAGTGCAGCAGGGGTGTCCCTGAATAAAGAAGGCCCTGATAGGCCATTGCATGAAGCTGTGAATGTGAAGCCTGGTTGGCAGCGGAGACCCCAAGAAGACATTCGAGATGCCAGACCTGTGAGATATTTGCCAAGGAGAGCTGCATACAGGGAGTGGTACCAGCCTAAGAAAGAGATGTATGTTGCAAGCAAAGCTGGAAGAGCTGAGCCATCTAAGCCCTTTGGAAGTCAAGTCCCAGAAGTCGCACATGGAGCTACTGGACTTGGTGTTTGCCCTGCTGGTTTTTGGTCTTGTTTTGGTCCAGTATTTCCTCACTATGCCTCTATTCCTCCCTTTTGGAATGGGAATGTGTATTCAGTTCCACTGTATGTTGGGAGTTTGTAATTTGCCTTTTGATTTTACAGGAGCTTACAGTTAGGAGATTGGCCTGAGTCTCAGAAGAGACTTTGGACTGTAGACTTTTGAATGGCATTGAAACTGGTAAAGACTATGGGGACTTTTAAGGTTGGACTAAATGCATTTTGCATTTTATATGGTCAGGAGCCTATGGGGGCCAGGGAGTGGAATGTGGTGGTTTGAATGAGTGTCCCCCATAGGCTGTAAGTATTCAGACATTTGTCTCCAGTTGGTGGCACTGTTTTTTGAGGTCTTAGAAGGTGTGGCCGTGCTAGAGGAAGTACGTTATTGGGGGCAGGCTTAGTGAGTTTAACAAGCCTCGTTGTCATCTACAATTGTTCTCTCTCTGTTTCCTGTGCTCTTTGCAAGATGTGACCCTCGGCTTGCTGCTCCAGATCCAGCCGCCTCCTGCCACAATGGACTCTAATTCCCTGGAACCGTCAATTGTAAGCTCAAATAAACTCTTCCTTTTATAAGTTCCTTGGTCATGGTGTTTTATCACAGCAACAGAAAAGTGACTAATACAGGCATGACCAGAAAAGAGTGGGAGAAAATTTGCCCCACCAGGATGCAGGGAAGTGGTAATGTCTTAGATGTTAAGGAGGAGATCCCATCCACTCCTATGACAGAAATTGATGAGGGGACTGTGGGACCCAAGTGTGACTGCAAGACAGAAAAGTTAACCCCTGTTCAACAGGACTTACCTGGTACCTGGAATTTTACCCTGGGTTTGGGGAGGGTGATGGGGAATCTCCAAGTCTGGACACTGTCAGTCCTCCACCAGACTAAAGAGCTGAAGAGCCAGTGATTTCTGAGGTGACTGTGCCAGTGGGGCTGGAACTCTGTGAGGCTACACAGAGGTTGAACCCACATGGGGGTACTCCAAATTCCAGTTGCCAGACTGCCAACAGACAGAGGATATTCTGGTGGGCAGCTGAGAAATGGGGCAGCTCCAAGACAGTGGTCCTACTGGCCACATTTGAAGCAGGCCCCTGGCAGAGTCAACTTTGCCTGGGCCTAGTGGGATGGGGCCTTGTAGACCTCGCTGGTCTCTATGTAGGAGTGCCATAGGCCTCAGGGCAGACACCAAGACTTGGGCCTGGAATGTAGCCTTTTGGTGATTTCAAGTTTTTGAGAAGACTCGGCTTCCTCCTCTTGGGCATTAAAGACCTTTAAGTCCATCCTCATCAACTGCTATATGGGAGTCTGGTGGCCATCCTCAGCCATTTAAGTTTTTTTTCCTGAAATTTTGGAGAAGATTGGGTAATAAAATGAGTAGCCAGGATGGTAACACCCCCGCAGCAGTGGTCAGGTCGAGGCAGATATATTGAATCATAGTCTCCTGTAGTCTATTAAAGAAAATGGCCAGGTTCTCATCAGCCTACTGGGTAATCTCACAGAGCCTGTAAAAACTGACTACCTTATTAGAGAGTGTTTCTATATCTTGGAGAAGGCAGCAAACCATATATTCTCTCCTCTGGTGCCCATTCTGGCACTGTTGATAATCCCAAATAGGCTCTTCTCCAGTACTGCCACACTACCCACTGGGAGAGTATTGTCCACTATGTGCACTTGGTCTACAAACAGCCTAGTGGCTGCCTGAACTCATTAATGCTCTTCTTGGGTGAGGATAGAGGACAAGATGACATAGAGGTCATGCCAGGTCAGATCACAGGCTCTGGAGAGACTGTGAAACTCTTTTACATAGGCAGATGGAGTAGACAGGCCAGTGTGAGGACAGAGACCAGAGTGTAGGGTGTGGTGGTAGTGGTGGGAGGGAGACCTATCATCCTTAGATACAGGGAGGAGATGGCTGACCAGTATATTGAGCTTGTTATAGGAGGAATAGAGGAGGGACAAAGGGAAAGAGTGAGGAGGTAGGAGGGAGGAGGGGTGAATAAGAGGAAGGAGTTGAGTGAGGGGATGAGGAGGGGGAAGGGGTGATTACAGGGAAGGAAGGGACTGGCCACTAGTTGTTGAAATGGAGGATGGAGGGGCAAAGGGAGTGAGGAGTTGTGAGGGGGAAGGGGTCAGTATGGGGAGGAGGGGGCTGGCAACTAGGTGGTGCTTGTGGCAGGAGGGAAGAAGGGGTGGAAGAAGGGTGTGAGGAGGTGGGAGGGGGGAAGTTGGGTATAGGGAAGGAAGGGTATGGCCAGTAGGTGGTTGGAGGTAGGAGAAAGAAGAGGGGGAGGGAGTGAGCAGGTGAAAGGGGGAAGGGGTGAGTACGGGGAAGGAGAGTACTGGCCAGTAGGTGGTGCTTGTGTTTGGAATGAAGGGGGCAGAAAGAGTAGGGGTGAGGGGGGTTCCCTGGGAGGGATGAGGTGCCAGACACTCAGGTGGTTCCATCAGGACTGAGGATTCAGTGTCTCTGTACTTGGGAGAAATGACATCTGGGAGCACCGTAACCATGGCCAACAGGACCTGAGCTGTAGAGCACTGGCTACAGAGGGAAGGGTGGGATCTCAGACCCCAGAAACCCTGCACATAAGGGACCTCATCCCATATGTCTGTACACCAGAAAAAATTTCTAGGGCCATGAGGATTTGAAAATCAAGAGTGCCACCTACTGGCCATTTAGATAAGTTGCCCAGAGGGTAGTGAGGCCAGACCTCAGAGCAAGGGAATATCAGCCACTAAGGGAGTAAGGTGTGGGAGAGTCACAATTTAGACAAATATTTTAGTAGACACCACAGGGCGCCTGAGGATCGTTTCAACTGAGAGTTCCTCACTGCAAAGCCTGATCATGGCAGGGCTTCTCCCATACAGATCAAAGGCAAGGACAGAAGCCTTCTTTCAAAGCAGAGCACCTTCTGCCAAAATCTGAGGCTAGAGGTTGGGGGTCCCCTGGGAACAGGACATCTGTCTATCTCCCAAGGCTCCCAGAAAATGGAGGTGGTCTCTTCTTGTGCAGCCATGACTTAGGAGGACAGAGCACCAGTCAGGCAGTGGATGGGGCTGGAGATTGGCAACTTCTGTCAGTTGAAAGGCAAGTGCATCTTCTGGGGGGAAGAGGAAAGTGGCTGCCAGCAGCAAAGGGCTGGGCCCTCCTAGCCAGGGGTGCCCAGCTCCAGCCAGGCTTTGCCACCAAATGAAAAGTTTCGCTAATGCAGAGAGAGGCCAGATCAAACCAAATTAAAGTCCTACAAAGGCAGGTTTTAATGGAGGCATTCCTGGGCTTCTTCCAAGTTCCTGAGCTAGGTACAGGGGCCACACAATTTGTGTGATGGGGCTGGGGTGAGGGGATTTTATAGTCCCTACTAAGTGACTTAGCCATCAGAGGATCCCTGTCCAGAGACTCCAATTTGAGGTGAGGACATGTACTCTGTCATAAGGGATTAGAAAAAAAATGTTTTAGTATAAAGGGCCTCAGAATTAGAACCAGCATAAACATGACAGTAGGCTCTGGGGGAGCATTAGGCATGAGACCAAAATATTTTTGACAGGTTAGTATAAAAGTGGTATTTATCTAGCATTATGAAGATCTCTCATATCTCTGAGGTATTTTAACATGGCACAGCAAATGTCACCTATCTCTTATGTAATAAGGTTATAAGTTATTTCATTATACTTTTGATTATATTTTCCCATTAAAGTGTTTAAAACCAAACAGTTATGTCAGATAAATTGATTTAATTTTGCTGTTAAGGTCAGTTGAAATTCTGGTCCTCGGGGTCACTCAGGCCTTGGAGGAGTGCCAGGCAATTTTGGCTTAATTCTAATACCAGTTGCATCTATGTGAAGATGTAGTCAAGTTGTGCCTGACCTGGTTTCCCTTCTAAGCATGAGGAGAATTTCCTCTGTGTTAGACCTCCCTTCTTTTAGACTGGACAGTTGTTGGAGTCCCTTAAATGAATCTCCAAAACGTCCCTGCACAAGAAGACTGGTGAATCACAGTCACAGGACATTTATAGAGGTGCCCTCATACACCCCTACAGCTTACATTGACCTTAGAAGGTAAGGAGCAAAAGATTGTCCCTTTAAATCCCTCTGACAAAATCAGATTACTGCTTTGAAGTATGGTTGTTAAACCTCCAAGAGGGTCAGTTGTATTAATTTGGTATTTTTAATTGCTATATGACATGAAAATTAAGCATGTAAAAAATTTGTTCATTTTAATAAATCCTGAATTGTTTTGACAAAACACTCTGATCAATACTAACTTGAGTAGAAAAGGGTTTATTTGTTTTACATTTCCCAAGTCATAGTTTATTACTTAGGGAGCTCGAGGAAGGAAATTAGGGCAGAAACCTGGAGGTAGGAATTGCAACTTTTGCATGAGGGTAGGCCCTAATGAACTTCTAAACCTTGTGATCTGGGGCAAGTTCCCGAAACCAGGCAGGTGTGGTGACCCACACGTTTAGTCTCAGCACAACTTTAATCCCAGCACAACAGAGGTTTATATCAAGGTCAGAAACAAAATGAATTTCTGAATAAAGTGGGATTTATCTAGCCTGTTTTATGGTCTGGTCCACCTCAGGTAAGAGAGAAGAATTAAAATTCATACAGTGAAGTGGATAGGCTTGAACTTAATATAAATATATAAAACAATGTAAGAATTCAAAATATTCCTCTTGAGAAATCAGTAAATATACTCCATACAAGATGCCAAAATCCAAACTAATCCATTAAGAAATAAGTAAATGTCACATAAACAAAGTAAAAACCCCAAATAGTTTTCTTTAAAGTCAGTACATATGTAAAACAATGTAATTTTTAAGTAGTCTCCCTTTAAACACCATAAATATTACTATAAAAATTTTAAAACACAAAATAATCCCATTTAGAAACAGATCAAAACAATGACAGATAAAATTTTAAACTTCAGTAGTGGAGACTTAGCATTACTTCCTTGATCGGACATAAAAGTGCATTCAACTTGTTACAGAGCACTGTGTGAGATTCTCTTGCAGTTCTATAATAATCCAAGATGAGAACCAAAACAAAAATACATTGCAAAAGAATTAGAACATATGATTAAATGTGTATAGTCTATGGAATTCCCAGATAACCATGTTCCTCCTTAAATTCAGTAGCTCTGGTCTCTTCATGGGTGTCAACATTTTAATGTCATGTCATGATATTGGTAAATTCATTAGTTCTTCAAGTATATTCTACTGGCGTCTCTCTAATCAAGATTTCAGTTTGGCCATATCAATTGTGACACTTTGCAGAAGTTTTTATATATTGCTAAGTTTCAAGCATTGTGATGTAATCATTAGAACTTTCGAAAAGGTGTAAATGTAGATGTAGCAGGTAGACAGAACACAACAGCAGAGCAGCCAAAATGAAACAGATCTTGTAATGGGACTCTGACTAATGAGAATGAAAAGGAAAGGTGAGTGGAAAGTTAAAGGGCAAATATGAGGAACTAAATAGGTGTTCTTACTATAGATATATTCATTTCCTAATATGTTAGATTTTTTTGAATTTAGCTGTAGAGAATCAATTAACTGTTCTTTGACAGAACTTTTAGTCTGGGACTCAGACTAAAAGGTCTGGATCAGAGGTTTTTATGACTATATCTCAAATGTAAGAATATACTCTAATTTGTTACTACACCTTTTTGTTGAGACAGGGTCTCCCCATGTGTCTAGCTGTCCTGGAACTCACTATGTACACCCCACTGGCCTTGAGCTCACAGAGATCCACCTGCCTCTGTTTCCCAAGTTATAGGATTAAAGGTATGTGTCACCACACATGGCCATCACTACACTTTTTTTTTTTTTGGTCTTTTCGAGACAGGGTCTCCCTGTAGCCCCAGCTGTCCTGGAAGTCGCTCTGTAGACCAGGCAGGCCTTGAACTCACAAAGATCCGCCTGCCTCTGCCTCCCAAGTGCTAGGATTAAAGGCATGTGCCACCAGCTAAGAACAGGATAAAGATGGAATTAAAAATTTAGAAGGATAAGATGTTAAGTACTTTTGAGTGAAAAAGTTGGAGTATTCTGATGATATATCCCTTGGTTATAAATATGTGCAATTCATAATTTGATGCATTTTCATCTGAGGGTTCAGAAATATAGTAGTATACTGGATATGTTTTTGAGTAGGAGACATGAGAGACTCACATAAGTAGGTTCAAAATGAATCAAAGTCCCAAGAATGGAATTTGATATTCTTTTCTGTCTTGGAACATACGGGAATTATGCATTTCAGTGCAAATTATGACTTATGATTAGGATTATGAAAACAAAACAAATCAAAACATAAAACCAGGAAAACCACTCTCAATCTTACTAATCAACTCAGATCTCTGTTTTGTTTTGGTCATATGGGTAACTGACCAGCTGTCTGTAAATCTCTGTTTTCTTTTTTTTTTAATTTTCATTTTTTTATTGATGCTTCGTGCATTTCATACATCATTTTCCAATTCAGTTCAGGCATATTTCCCTTTCCCTTCCCCCCACCCCACCCCACCCCATCCAAGATCATGCATTCTGCCATAAATGTCCTGCATCTTTCAGTTTTCTTATTCATCTTTAACAGTAAGTGATAATTTATGAGTAAAAGCATCCTTCATGTAAAACCATTTTGCAAGCAGTTGTGCCCAAACCCACACAGCCCATGAGTCCCACCATCCCACACAGGGGGGTTGTATGTTCAATCGAGTTGATCAAATGAGTGTCCAGACTATATTGCTGTAGTTTTATCATTCACCCCAATTGCAGCCCATACATTTTAACATGCCCCCTCTTCCGCAGATTGTTCCCTAAGTTTAGAAAAGGGGTACAGGAGGATGAGAAGCAAAACAGTCTACTTTCCCTGGAGCTGTTGTCTTGGACTCTGGTCAATTCTGGCTCTTTCCTTTCATAGGCTCACAGTTTGTCCAGGAATATCCTTTCATTCCTACTAATGAAGCACAAGCAATTACATATATAGGTATTTAAACAGTACTAATTGTTATGGTAGGTTACTTTGGTATAGACACAGATGTTTGGATGGTATGTCAATCCATGAATTACATTTTTTTCTGTTAAATATGACAGGGTCCTACTGTGGCTTATAACATCACCTCACCATTAGAGGATGTAAGCTTGTGGCATCAGCCTGAGTTATTCCTCCAAGGAGAGAGCTAATAGCCAGTTAGATTTGGGATATACAGGCATATGGCTGCCTCTGCTGCACAGTATTTCCAGGCAGGTGAGGTGTGGCTGGTGCTGAAAGAGGAGTCTTGCTTGACTCAAGGAGACCCATATTTGCTTTATTGGTTTAGTGGCCTTTGGTAACACTCCCTAGTATTCCAGAGACCAACTGTACACTTGCATGTGTGGTCTCAATACATCTTTCCCATGTTAATGTCAGGTATTCGACAGCAGGGCCTTATAACCTCTCTTCTTGCAGGTATCCCAGTTTAGAAGCAAGGAGCTTTTACATTTTGTGGTGGCTAAGATCCCCTGGCCAACATCTCCTTGGTAGAATAATCCATTGCTGATCTCAGAGCTCCTGTATGGATATATTTTCCTTAAGTGCATAGTTTAAGGAGACTTTAGTATTATATTTGGTTCTGAATAGAGAAAAATCCTTTTCACAGTTCCTATGTCTATTAGTCAATTAAAGAAGGCAGTTTTACCAGTTTTATAAGAGATTACCTCTATAACAGTTGGCTCCAATTTACAGTTGGAGAACAACCTCATCATCATCATATTTCTCCTTGTTCTATGGGGGGGGGGAAGTAATAAAGTCTCTCGTATTAAAACTTTTGTGGCACCTGGAAGGTAAGTTTCGTTAGGACTCATTATAAATAGTTGTTACAAGTAGGATCCACAGAGGGGTTTGATGTTTGTAGCAATCTGAGGCTTTTCTTCCTTTCAATGTTCAGACGGGCCAACCTTTCTGCTGGCAGTTTCTGGTACATCCTACTCAATGCAAAGCTGTATCTTTTCTTTCTCAGCCGTTAAGTTGGTGACATTTTGACCTGTTGGAACATACAAATCTTTTCCCGTAGTTAGTTTTAAGATTTGAATTGCAAGGTTTTTGACAAAAAGGTTTCATATCTATCTGTATCCCCCCCCCTTTTTTTAAAGTTTTTGTTTTTTGACACATGAGTCTCCAGAAGGCAGTTGTATTATACATACCTATAGGGTGGAATCAAGGCACTGATTTTATCAAATTCACGCATGCTGTTTTGGGTGACTGTGTGTGATTAACTTGGTAATCAAACTTAATTTTTAAGTTAAATCATCCTATAGGTGAAAGAGAATGCTATACGGTGATACTGTACAACAGAAAAATTATAGAGAACATTTGTATGTGACAATCCCAAAATTATTGTTATAAAGATTTTATGTAAAACAAAAATGGACAACAGCAATTTATATCTCCATTTAATTCAGATGCATTACCGTTTTTATCAGAGCCTTTAAACAAATGTTGTTTAATATACACATATTTACTTTTACTAAGTCCTAAAGCACCATGTAATCTGTAGACAGTATCTGGGCAAAACTGGATACTTGTTGAACTCACGTAAATTAAAAATGCATTAATCGAATATGCACCCGTGTCTCTCTCCTGCCAACCCCACCCTTCCTCATTCACCATTTCAGTCAGTTTTCTGATGCAGTCTTTCTGTTGTTGTTCTTTTAATATGCATCACTCTCCACAAGGAATATTTCTAACTGGGTTATTGCCACCAGCATCCACATATGAGAGATAACATTTGTCGTTTGATTTTCGGGGACTGTGTTACTTCACTTAACATAATGTCTTCTAGTTCCATCCATTTACCTACAAAGTTCATGATGTTGTCCCTCTTTACTGCTGTATAGTACTCCATTGTGTACATTTACCACATTTTCTCTATCCACTCCTCAGTTGAGGGGCACCTGGGCAGGTTCCAGTTTTTTGCTATTGTGAACAGAGCTTCAATAAACATAGCTGTGCATGTATCTCTGCAGTAAGATGAGTCTTGTGGGTATATACCCAGGAGTGGTATGACTGGGTCAAAAGGCAGGCTCATTTTGAGTCTTCTAAGGGTTCTCCACACTGATTTCCATATTGGCTGCATAAGTTTACATTCCCACCAGCAATGGATTAGTGTTCCCCTTTCCCCACAACCTCTCCAGCACTTGGTATCATTCGTATTCCTGATCCTAGCCAGTCTTACTGGAGTAAGATGATATCTCAAAGTGGTTTTAATTTGCATTTCCTTAATTATTAGTGATGTTGAACACTTCTTAAGATGTTTCTCGGCCATCTCTAATTCCTCCTCTGTGAAGTCTCTATTCAGTTCTTTGCTCCATCTTTTGAGTGATTCATTTGTTTTCTTCTTTGTTTTTTGAGTAGCTTGTATACTCTGGAAATTAATGCTTTGTCAGATGTATCTGCAGTGAAGGTTTCCTCCCACTCTGTGGGTTTTCTCTTCACTTCCTTTATTGCTTCTTTTGATGTACAGAAGCTTTTGAGTTTAATGAGGTCCCATTTGTAAATTGTCAATCTTATTTCTTGTGCAGCTGCTGTCTGATTTAGGAAGTCTGTTCCTATGCCTATGTCTTGTAGTCTGCTGCCAAGTTTTTCTTCTATCACCTCCAGAGTTTAGGGTTTCACGATGAGGTCTTTGATGCATCTAGAATTGACTTTTGTACAGGGCGAGAGGTAGGGGTTTAATTTCATTTTTCTACAAGTGGTGATCCTGTTTTGCCAACACCACTTACTGAATATGCTGTCTTTCCTCAATTGTGTCTTCTTGGCCCCCTTGTCAAATATGAGGTGGCTGAAATTGTATGTGCTCAGGTATGGATTTTCAGTTTTATTCCATTGTTCACTGGTCTGGTCTGTTTTTGTGTCAGTACCAGGCTGTTTTTATGACTATAGCCCTGTAATATATCTTGATATCTGGTACAGCAATCCCCCTCTAATGCTCTTTTTGCTCAGGGCTTTCGCTATTCAAGGTCTTTTGTTTTACCAAATGAAATTGAGGATTTTTTTTCCATGCCTGTGAAGAAACTCTTGTGGATTTTGATTGGGATTGCATTAAATCTGTACACTGGTTTGGGTAGGATGGACATTTTTACCATATTTATTTTCCAAATCCATGAGCATGAGAGGTTTGTCCATCTTCTGATGTCTTCCTCAGTTTCCTTTTTCAGGGGTTTAAAAATTTGGTTGTAGAGCTCCTTGGTGTATTTAGTTAGGTTTGTTCATATGTACTTTATTGTTTTTGAGGCTATTGTGAGTGGGAAGGTCTCCTTGTAGTCCTTCTTCAGTTGCTTGTTGTTGGTGTAAAGAAAGGCTACTGATTATTCTAAATTTATTTTGTATCCTGCTACTTTACCGAAGCTCTTTATTATTTCTAGGAGTTTTCTGGTAGAGTTCTTAGCATCCCTTAACAAGACAATCATATCATCAGCAAAAAGGGATAGCTTGACTTCCTTTTTTCCAATTAGAACTCCTTTAATTTCCTTTTCTTATTGGCCTAGGAAGGGTTTCCATCACTATATTGAAAAGGAGTGGTGACAGGGGGCAACCTTGCTGAGTTACTAACTTAAGGGGAATGCTTCTCTCATTTCTCATTTCCCCATTTAGGATAATATTGGTTGTGGGTTTCCTGTATATCGCTTTGATTACATTGAGGAATGATCCTTCTGGTCCAATTCCCTCTAGGACTTTAAACATGAGGGGATGCTGGATTTTTGTCAAAGGCTTTCTACGCGTCAATTGAGATGATGGTGTGGTTTTTGTCCTTCAGTCCATTTATATGTTTGATGATATTTATTGATTTTCATATGTTGAACCATCCCTGCATCTCTGGTATGAATCCAACTTGGTCATGGTGGATGATCTTCTTGACGTGTGTCTGTATGCGATTTGCCAGTATCCTGTTTAGAATTCAGGAGATGAGTCTATAGTTCTCCTTTTTGGTTGTATCTTTACCTGGTTTTGGTAATAGCCTGATCCTGGCTTCATAGAAGGAATCTGGGAGAACTCCCTCCGTTTGTGTCCTTCTAAACAACTTGAGTAGCAATGGTTTTAATTCTTTTGGAAACAGAAGAAACCTCTACACATACAAAAATATTGAAATAATTTCATGCATTCTGTCAGACCACAGTGCAATAAAGCTCAACATCAACACCAGGACAAGCCCTCCTGCCTACAAGAACACATGGAGACTAAACAACACACTCTTGAATAATGAATGGGTCAAGGAAGAGATAAAGAAAGAAATAAAAACATTCCTGGAACTGAATGACAATGACAATACAACACAACAAAACTTATGGGATACCTTAAAAGCAGTCCTAAGAGGGAAATTTATAGCCCTGGGTGCCTACATTAGAAAAACAGAAAGAGCACAAGTGAATGATCTAACACTACAGCTAAAAGCACTTGAGAGGCAACGACAGATGAACCCTAAACGCAACAGACAGGAAGAAATAACGAAAATCAGAGTAGAAATCAATGAAATAGAAACAAAGAAAACAATACAAAAAATCAATGAAGCCAAAAGTTGGTTCTTTGAAAGAATAAACAAGATAGACAGACCTCTAGTCCAGTTAACAAAAAGAAAGAAGGAACAACTCCAAATCAATACAATCCAGGATGAAAAGGGAGATATCACAATGGACAAGGAAAAGATCCAGAAAATTATATGGGAATATTACAAGAACCTATATTCTACCAAGTTTGAAAACCTAGAAGAAATCGATGAATATCTGAAATCCTGGGAATCCCCAAAGCTCGGCCAAAAAGAGATCAGCAGCTTAAACAGACCCATAACATATGAAGAAATAGAGAATGTATCCCAACTAAAAAAAGCCCAGGCCCAGACGGTTTCACAGTAGAATTCTATAAAACATTTCAAAAAGACCTATAACCATTATTACTGAAACTGTTTAGACGTATACAGAGGAAATTCTCCCAAATTCCTTCTATGAAGCCAGCATCACTCTATTACCAAAACCAGGCAAAGATCCAACTAAAAAGGTGAAATATAGACCCATCTCCCTCATGAACACAGATGCCAAAACTCTAAACAGAATACTGGCAAATCGCATACAGACCCACATCAAGAAGCTCATTCATCATGACCAAGTTGGATTCATACCAGAGATGCAGGGATGGTTCAACATATGAAAATCAATAAACATCATAAAACACATAAATGGAATCAAGGACAAAAACCACTCCATCATCTCAATTGATGCTGAAAAAGCCTTTGACAAAATTCAGCATCCCTTCATGCTTAAATTCCTAGAAGGAATTGTATTGGAGTGATCATTCCTCAATGTAATCAAAGCCATATACAGGAAACCCACAGCCAATATCATCCTAAATGGGGAAATGACAGAAACATTCCCTTTAAAGGTAGGAACTTGACAAGGCTGACCCCTGTCACCACTCTTCTTCAATATAGTGCTTGAAACATTTGCTAGAGCAATAAGGCAAGAGAAGGATATTAAAGGAGTACTAATTGGAAAAGAGGAAGGTAAACTATCCATATTTGCTGATGATATGATTGTTTACTTAAGGAATGCTAAAAACTCCACCAGAAAACTCCTAGAAACAATTAACAGCTTCAGCAAAGTGGCAGGATGCAAAATTCACCTTAAAAAATCAATGGCCTTTCTTTACACCAAGAACAAGCAACTGGAGAAAGAATTCAAAGAGACCTTTCCACTCACAATAGCCTCAAAAACAATAAAATATCTAGGAACAAACGTAACCAAAGACACCAAAGACCTCTACAACAAAAAATTTAAACCTTTAAAGAAAGAAACTGAAGAAGACAACAGAAGATGGAAAAACCTCCCATGCTCATGGATTGGGAAAATTAACATTGTAAAAATGTCCATTTTAGCCAGGCGTGGTGGCGCACGCCTTTAATCATAGCACTTGGGAGGCAGAGGCAGGCATATCTTTGTGAGTTCAAGGCCAGCCTGGTTGACAGAGTGAGTTCCAGGACAGCTGGGACTACAGGGAGACCCTGTCTTGAAAAGACAAAAAAAATGTCCATTTTTCCAAAACTCTTGTATAGATTTAATGCAAGCCCAATCAAAATCCCCAAGAGTTTCTTCACAGGCTTGGAAACAAAAGTTCTTACATTCATTTGGAAAAACAATAGACCCAGAGTAGCCAAAACAACCCTGAGTGAAAAGAGAAATACGGGGGTCATGCTGCAAAGGCAAAGCATGGTCCTGCCCAGATGGCCACCCCCCACAAGAGGGCTCAGAGTCGAGTCCTTCTTCCAGCTGCCCCTGAGACATCCACTCCCAAAAATACCTCGTAAATCTCTGTTTTCTTGTGCTCAACCAGACCAACTAAGTGGTTCATACTTTTAGCCTCCTCTTCGACAAAGATACTTGAGCCTTGGGAGGTAGAGGTTTGAAATAGATGTCTTATTGATAGTAAGAAATTAAGAGCTTCTCACATATTGTCTAATTATGGGCTTCTCTGTTAATCATTATCTGCTTCATAAGGAAACTTCACTGGTGAGAGTTGAAAAATGCATTCATCCAACGTATAGGGGTTGTACTTATGGTTAAGCATCTCACAGACACTTATTCTCAGTATTTGACAACTTCCGGAATTCTGTAATAGTCTCCATCTGCTGTCAAAAGAAGCTTTTTTTGATGAGGGTTGAATGATAAGTGTCAGTAAATACAAGGATGCATATTAAAATAAAGTAAGAAATTACATTGCTCTAGGAATTTGGCAAAAGTAGATTTTTCTCTAAGATCTATGTCCTCTCCAGCCATGTGCATTTGGCAATGTTCACAGTACGACACAAGTGTTCCCTCCCATTCTGCAGGCCTGAATTCAATTAGATCAGTATTGATTATGCCCAATATAAAAGGACCACTAGTGCACCAATATCTATACTTTACTGAACCAGTCATTTTTGTTTATTAGTCTTTATATCTGGGTTGGATCATTGATTGGTATTCTCCCTGGGTAGCTTGTATAGTGTTGTAGTTAGCTTTTCAATTGTTGTGACAAAACACTCTGACCAATATCAACTTGGAGAAGAAAGGATTCATTTGCCTTACATCTCCCATGTCACACTTCATTACTTAGTGATGCCAAGTTAGGACCTCAGAGTAGAAATCTGGACTCAGATTACTGCCTTGCTCCTCTGGCTTTTGCTCAACCTGCTTTCTTTCACAACACAAGCGAAGCACCCAGGAATGGCACCATCTATAGAGGGCTGGGGACTCCCACATCACTCAACAATTAAGAAAATGCACCACAAACATGGCAACAGGCCAGTCCAATAGTCCAATGAAGGCAATTCCTCCAACTTAGGCTCCCTCGAACAGGGGTCTCAGATTGACACTAAAGTTTTCCCTCACATATAGTATCCTGATGCCATGAGAGCTGGAATTCAGGAAGGAGGCTGCCAGGTTAGTTACCAGCTGGGTTTACAGTCATGTTTCCAAAATGTGGCCTGTCCTCTGAGATAGTTATAGGAGACAACAAAGGGCTGAAACAATAGCTTATTCTAATTTTGGAATTTTTTGAACTACCCTCGTCAATAATTCAAATATTTCTCCTGCCTGACACTGTAGTTTGTTATTTAGTCTTTAGCTATACACATAATGTTGCACATTTATTATACTTCTGTTTTACTTTAGGACTTTGGACTAGTACCCTTCCTTCTGGCAATTTAATACCATCTAAGATTTTACTATCTCTTTTCTCACTCCTCCTGTATAACCCTCCATTTTCCCTACCCAGTTAAAGTACCCCCACCCTTTCCCTCATAATAAACCTGTCTTGTTTCCTACTACCCCCTTCTCTTGAGATTCTCTTGAGCTCTCTTTACCCCTTTATTGTCATGGTTCATTTCCATTTGTTGGCTCCTGTGGTTACATCAGGATATAGATAAAATCTTAAAGTAGCTTTGATTTGCATTTCCTTAAATACTAAGACAGTTGAGCATTTGTTGTTTCTTGTTATGGTTATTTCTTCTTTTGTGAATTCCCTGTTCAGATCAAAACTGCATTTATTTATCATTTATTTATTTATTATGTAATTATTCCTTGGTATATATGAGTGCTATGCTTACATTTATCTTATAACACCTGTGGCATTTGGTGCCTGTGGAAGACAACAGAGGGTGTTGGATACCCTGTATCTGGAGTTAGGTATGGTTATTGGCCATAATGTGGGTACTGGGATTTGAACCCAGATCTTGTGCAAGAGCAACCATTGCCTTTAACTGATGAGTCTTCTCTTTATTCCCATCTATATCCCATTTTTAATTGGGTCATTTGTTTTGATTTTCTTCAGGTATCAGTATATTTTGGATATTCATCCTCTGTCAGTTGAATATGTTTTGAAAGTTTTCTCACAGTCTGTATGCTTCCTTTTCACTAGATTAGTTGTTTTCTTTGTTGTCCAGGGCCTTCTTATTTCCATTAGGTTCAATTTGTTGATTGTTGACCTTAATTCATGAGTAACTGATGGTTGATGATTTGAAAGTGATTTTGTTGCACCCACAGCATATAGGGTACCGTCTATGTATTTTTGTAATAGTTTTAGCATTTCAGGCTTCATGTTAAGGTCTTTGATCCATTTGGAATGAAATTTGTGCAGAGTGATAGGGGTGTCTCTAAATTCATTGTTCTACACATGAAGATCCATTTTTTCCAACGTCATTTGTTGAAGACATCGTTCCTCCACCTTGTGTCAAATACTAAGTGATTGTAACTGCATGCTCTCATATTTGGGTCTTTTATTTTGTTCCACTGACCTGCAAATCCTTTGTTCCAATATTCTAATGTTTTTAGAAATGTAGCTCTATAATATAGATTGAAATCTGATATGGTAATCCCCCAGCATTGAACTCTGTGCTAAGGTTTGTTTTTACCTACCCAGCGTATTTTGCATTTCCCTGTGAATTTTAGGATGATTTTTTATTTCTGTGAATATTGTCATGAAGTACATTAGTAGGGTTACATTGATTTGTAAATGGATTTTGGTAGGATCCTCATTACCATTTCATTAGTTCTATCAATCAATGAGCATGTGAGGACATTTCATCTCTTTTTGTCTTCCTCTACCTCTTTCTTTAAATATTTAGTGTTTTCATTTTATAGGTGTTTAATGTATTTTTTGGGTATATATCTGGATATTTTGAGGCTCCCATGCATGGAAGTGTTTCCCAAATCTTTTTTTCTCAAATTGCTTGCTATTTGTATACAGAAAGGTTCCTGATTGTGTAGATCAATATTGTAACCTGCCACATTGCTAAAAGTGTTCTTCATTTCTTCTGAATTGTTTAGCATTTCTTCATCATGTAATCTGCAAATAGACAATATTTGAAATCTTTTCCAGTTAGTAACCCATTAATTTACTTTTCTTGTCTTAGAAATTCATCCATTTCTTTTGGTTTTCTACTTTAAGAGAATATAAGAATTTGGAGGGATGGAGAGATGAATCAATGGCTAATAGCCAATTAGATTTGGGATATACAGATATATAGCTGCCACTGCACTCGGGAAGGGTGGGAGGGGTGGGAGAGGGACACGGGTGTATATTCGATTGGTGCATGTTTAATTGACGTGAGTTCAACAAGTATCCAGTTTTGCCCAGACTCTGTCTACAGGATACATGGTGTTTTAGGACTTAGTAAAAGTAAATATGTGCATATTGGACAACATTGGTTTGAAGGCTGATAAAAAAGGGACTATGGACGACACTATGAAAAAGTATCCAACTTCGAGCTCATATATTTGTCGTGTCATGTTTTTCCCAATTTTAGACCCCTAATCGCTAGGCCCTCTTACATCTACCAGCCCCGCTCTTCCGCCAGATTGTTCCTGGTCTTAGGGCTTAGTGAAAGGTTGTGTGCGACAGATTTTTGTTGTGGTGTGGATGGAGAAATAGCTCAAAAACACTGCTACTTTCCTCTGGAGCTGAATTGTCTTATGGTCCTCTAGTGGTCAGTTTCTGTCGCTGTTTTCTTGTCGGATGTGGTAGGTAGTTTTGTTTGTGGTGGGCTGCCATGCGGTACTAGGCATAACCGTTATCCGATGTTGTCTCTGGTGTTTGTCGGTGGCTTGAGTCTTGGGAATGAAGCACATGCAATTAGATATCTATGTATTTACAACCAGAATATAATATATAGCCTTTTGATACACCCTCCACTAAATGAAGCACACACAAATCTAGATATATAGGGTATTAATCTCTCTACCTGAAGTACTAATTTGGTCTATGGCTAAGGTAACTTTTGCGTGATAGACACAGATTTTGTTGTATGGCTTATGTTAAATTCCATGAATTTACATTTTTCTTCTGTTAAGTATTGGCAGTAGTTCTTTGTCAACTTTGTGGCTTATAAATTCTCCTAAACATTAGAGGATTTAAGCTTTTTGGCATCGAGCCATGTGGTATCCTCTCAAGGAGGAGAGCTTTAATATATTTGGGAATTACGACATATGGGCTCGCCACTGCTGCACAGCTTTCCCAGGCAGATGAGGTGTAAGCTGGTGATAAACACAGGGAGTCTTGCGTTGACTGAGCGAGACCTTATTTTGCCTTATTAGTTTTAGTGTTCTTGGTAAACTCAACTCTTGGCATTCCAGAGACCACCCGTATGCTTGTAAGTTCGGTCTCCATACATCTTTCCCATGTATATCAGGTCTTCAACAGCAGGGCCTTATCGCCTCCTCTCCTGCAGACATCCCAGTTTGGAGGCAAGGAGCCTTTACCACTACAAAAATATAGACTGGGCACTTCATTTGATCAACTTGATTGACATACAACCCCCCGTCCTGCTTGGATGATGGGACCAGAGGCTGTCGTGGGTTTTGGGCACAACGGCTTGCAACTGGTTTTACCATGAAGGATGCTTGCTGTAGCTCACAAATTATCACTTATTTGTTAAAAAAATTGAAAACAAGACAAAAACCAAAAAAAAAAGCAGAGAAAATGCAGAAATCTTACGTTATAGCTGAGTTGCTGACGGAGGAGGAACTTGCTTGACTCAAGGAGGACCGTATTTGCTTTATTGGCTTAGAAG
>VZQC01009973.1:921771-948405 GCA_009823505.1 Rhizomys pruinosus
CCTGGTTGTTCCACTTTTGTGTATTTTTAAATTTTTCATAATCTTTACTTGAGGTTTTTAGTTGTTCTGTGTTATCTTCCAGGTCTGATATTCTTTGTTCTGCTTCCTCCATTCTGCTTCTGAGGCTTTTCCCATTCCTTTCCTCTTGATTGGATGATTGTTTGATTTCCTTTTTCATTTCCTCTTCTGATTTCTTTAGTATTTCTGCTGCTTTTTGGAGCTTCTCAATCTCTTCCTGTAGCTCGTTGCTTCTCTGGTTGGTGTCCTTATCTTTTTCAGCATGGGTTCTTTTCAGTGCTTCTATGTCCTTCCAGAGTTTGTCATTCTCTCTCCCTAGGTCCTTCTTGAGTTCTTCATTCTCTATTCTTAGTTCTTTGATTTGCTCTTTATAATCTTGTAGTTCTTTAAATATTTTCCAATTGTGTTTCTGATATCTGTGTCGTGGGCCATCCCCAGGGGGATCCCACTGTAGGAAACTTCCATAAGGTTGGTAGAGCTTGGTGTGTGATTATCCTGCCCCTTTCCCATGTTGTCTCTTCTTCGTGTTCCTGGTGTGTGATTATCCTGCCCCTTTCCCATGTTGTCTCTTCTTCGTGTTCCTGGCATATGGACTTCTCCTTGCCTGTATTCCTATGTGAGTCCTAAATTCCTCTTCACTGTTTACAAGGCTTGCTTTTCTTGCCTCCTTCATATTCCTTTGTAATCCCAATTGGCGGGGGGGTGGGGGGTTGCTCTTTTGCCTGCATTTCAGCTGGTCTCAAGAGATATCAGATTTTAAGACTCATACAACCCTACCTTTTATACCAGCTGGGAGGATAACTCCACCCCCACAGCCACAAACCCCAATTAAGTCAAAGACTACTGGATTAATGTATTAACTAGATTAAGTCAATCAACAGTCAGCCTTGCTGAAGCACCCAGCTCCTACCTACCTACCTTTGTTTGCTTCAGCTGGCCTCGGGAGATCTCAGATCTCAAGACTCACACAACCCTACCTTTTATACCAGCTGGGAGGATAACTCTGCCCCCACAGTCCCATAAGCCAATTAGGCCAAAGACAACTGGATTAACTAGATTAAGTCAATCAACAACCAGTCTTGCTGAAATGCCCACCTACCTGTGCTTGCTTCAGCTGGTCTCGGGAGATCTCAATTTCAAGTCTCGCACAACCCTAACTTTTATACCAGCTGGGAGGATAACTCTGCCCCCCTATCCACAAAAGCCAATTAAGCCAAAGACAACTGGATTAACGGATTAATTAGGTTAAGTCAATCAACAATCTGTCTTGCTGAAGCACCCAGCTCCTACCTACCTACCTGCTCTAGCTTCAGCTTGTCTTGGGAGATCTCCAGCATAATGGCTTCTAATTCCATCCATTTACCTGCAAATTTCCTGATGTTGTCTTTCTTTACCAGTCCATAGAACTCCATTGTGTGCATGTTCCACATTTTATATATCCAATTGTCAGTTGAGGGACACTTGGAATCCTTCCAGCTCTTTGCTACTATGAATAGAGCTGCAATAGAAATGGCTGTGCTCTTATCTCTGCAATAAGATGAGTCTTGTGGGCTTATACCAGGGAGTGGTATTACTGGGTCAGGTAGTATGTTCATTTTGAGTCTTTTAAGAGTTATCCACACTGCTTTCCATAGGGGTTTCTGGAGATTGCATTCCTAGCAGTAGTGGATGATGGTTCTGCTTTCCCCATAACCTCTCCAGCATTTAGTGCCATATGTTTTCTTGATCATAGCTAGTATCACTAGAGTAAGATGAAATATTAAAGTTGTTTTAATTGGAATTTCTTTAATTATTAATGATGTTGGAGACTTTTGAGATTTTTCTCAGCCATCTTTATTTCTTCATCTGTGAAGTCTCTGTTCGGCTCTTTACTCCATCTTTGAGTGGGTCATTTATTTTCTTGCTCCTTTTTTTTGAGTAATTTTTATATTCTGGATGTTAATCCTCTGTCAGATATATCACTGTTGAAGGTTTCCTCCCACTCTGTGGATTTTCCCTTCACTTCTTTAATTGTTTCCTTCACTGTACAGACACTTTTGAGTTTCATAAAGCCCCACCTGTTAATTGTCCTTATTTCCTGCACAGCTGCTGTATGCTTTAGAAAGTTTTTTCTTGTGCCTTTGATTTGTAGGTATCTTCCAACATTTTCTTCTATAATTATCAGAGTTTTGGTTTCACATTGAAGTCTTTGGTCAATTTGGAGTTGATATTTGTACAGGTTGAGAGGTAGTGATTTAGTTTTATTCAACTACAAGTAATGATCCAGTTTTGACAGTACCTTTTGTTGTCTTTCCTCCATTGAGACTTCTTGGCCACTTTGTCAAATATGAGGTGGCTGAAATTGCATGTGCTCAAGTTTGGTATTCAACTTTCTTCCATTGATCTGTTTTTCTGCCAATACTAGGATGTTTTATGACTGTATCCCTGTAATATAGTTTGAATTATGGTATGGTAACTCCCCTCCCTTCATTGCTCTTTGTGCTCAGGTTTGCTTTGGCTATCCAGGATCTTTTGTTTTTCCATATGAATTATTTTCTAGATTTGTGAAGGAAGTCATGGGATTTTAATTGGGATTGCTTTGAATCTGTATATAACTTTGGGTAGGATGGTCATTTTTACTATCTTAATTCTTCCAATCCATATGCATGGGAGGTCCTTTGATCTGGTTTCTTATTCAATCTCCTTCAAGGTTTTAAAATTTTCATTATAGAGATATTTAGTGTCTTTGGTCAGGTTTAGATATTTTAGTTTTTTTGAGGCTATTGTGAATGGGAAGTTCTCCTTGTATTCCCTCTCCAATTTCTCAGAGTTTGCTGGTGGAGTTTCTGGCATCCCTTAGACAAACTATCATGTCATCTGCAAAAAGAGATAGTTAAACTTCCTTTTTTCCAAATAGTACTCCTTTAATATCCTTTTCTTTTCTTATTGTTCTAACAACCATTTCAAGCACTATATTGAAAATGAGTGTAGATAGGTGGGAACCTTGCCATGCTCCTGACTTTAAGGGGAGTGCTTCTAATTCTTCCACATTTAGAAGGATGTTGGCCGTGGGTTTGCTCTATATATCTTTAAATATATTGAAGAATGTTCCCTCCAGTCCAATTCCCTCTAGGAATTTAAAGAGGAAGGCAAGTTGATTTTTTGAAGGCATTTTATGCATCAATTTAGATAACCATGTGTTTTTCTTTGTCTTTCAGTCCATTTCTGTGTTTTATGACATTTATTGACTTACGTATGTTGAACCATCCCTGCATCTCTGGTGTGAATATGACTTGGCCATGATGGATTCTCTTTTTGATGTGTGCCTGTATGTGATTTGCAAGTATTTTGTTGAGAACTTTTGCATCTATGATCCTCAATGAAATGGGTCCATAGTTTTCTTTTTCATTTGTATCTTTGCCTTGTTTTGGTATTAGAAGGCTGGCTTCATAGAAGGAATTTGGAAGATTTCCCTCTATTTCTATCCTTTTAAATAATTAGAGTAATAATGGTTTTAAGTCCTCTTTAAATGTCTGATAGAATTCTGTGTAAATCCATCTGGGCCTGGGCGTTTTTTAGTTGTGAAGTTTTTTATTACAGTTTCAATTTCCTCATATATTATGGGTCTAGTTAAGCTGTTGATCTCTTCTTGGTTGAGCTTTGGTGAGCCCTTGATTTCATCCATTTCATACAATTGCATAAGTGTTGATCACATCTTGCCTGGCAGATTGGTTTCATTGATCATAAGAAAGAATGTGGTTAAAGCTAAGGAGAAGGATTATCTTCAAAGAAAGACATCCATTGCAATCACAAAGTTACAATAGCTGAAGATTCCTGCACAGGGCATCCACAAATAAAGGTCCATTGATGGTAAGTCATGCACCAAAGAAGGATTCAGGATGCCCTACAACTCACTATTGAACTATTAGCTATTGATAGAAGCAGGGAGAGGATAGTCATTCCCTTCAGCTGCATATTTACTGAAGACATCCTGAGGCTCCAAAGATTAGTTCTAATCAATGGGTAACACAGATAATCCTGATAAAACTGAATTGGTCACAGAAAAAAAAAAATAACAACAGAAGCTATGAACCTGGAAAAGTAATTCATAAAAATTATAAGATAAAAGGAGGAAAAATAATCAAAACAAATTATGTACATGCATGGAATTGCCAAATTATCAAACATATATCAAAATAGAGAATATTTTAGAACCGTTTCTAGAATTTATATTTTCTGTAAATAAACATGAATATTTGTTGCTCTCAAGATAAGGTGAAGAGTTAAAAACTCAAATCTGCAATTCACAGACAATGTCTGTGTGTATCCAGCTGTAGAATTCTAGTCTTCTTCATTTGGTTCATAGGATGATTCTTTATTGAGTGGAATCTGAAGTATTTGTCCATAAATATAAGGATGCCTATTTTGCTTTTAGTAAGAGGTACCTTTGCCTAGGACTGTGACACACTTGAGAATGTCTCTAAGATATATGACCTCTCCTTCCATATCAATCTGGCTATATTTATAGTACCACCCATGAGTTTCTTCCTACTGAATGGGTTTTAAGACCAAATAGCGATTGATTGCCCCCAAAATAAAAGTGCCACTACTGCACTGATGGGGTAGGCTGTGCCAGACATTGATGTGGATATTTGATCTTAAAGCTGGTTTTGGACAATTGATTGCTATTTTCCCTTAGTAGCCTTTGCAGAGCTCTTGAAAGCTGTGAGAGCTAGCCTTCAGGGGAGGTAGCTTCCTATTGAATTCCAGCTCCATTGCTCCAATTCCAGTCTCTGATGTATGTCCTGTCTTCAGCAACAGGGTCTTACCCTCAGATCTGGGGGGACGGTCAAGAGCTGTGACAACAGCCTGTGTAATATTGCAAGTATCTTAGATTGCCGAAGCCTACAAGACATATCTAAAATGCAACCTCTACATCTAAAATTCATGCAAAATAGAACAAGTGGCTAGTGGGACACTAATTAATCTCTTAATTCTCATTAAGGACGATCTCCCATGCAATAGTGGGGCAGTAAATCAAAATGCCATGAATGGCCGAACCATGGAGATTAAGAGTCTACACAGTGTGGGACCATGGACAGGTCACCTATATTCAGCTTCACTCAAACAGGGCTCAGAGAACAGTACAGAAGAGAGGGCAGAAAGATTGTAGGAACCAGGGTGGTGGTGCAAGACCATATGGAAATTGAATCCTACAAGCTCCAGGGAACCTGTTCATGTGAACCTCCAATATTTGTGTTATCATTCACAAGGCCCATGCAAGCTCAACAGGACAAAAATCTGGCATGGAACTACAGAAATAGATTGCAGAACCCCAGTTTAGCTGCAGAAGTATTGGCAACTGATTACAATTGGATGAGAAAGAGCTAGCCATCTTTAAGAGAGGGCTGACTATTACTCCACATTGGGCTTTTTCCCTCCCATAGTCCCCAAAAATGAAGTCCAGTAGGCAACTGTCCTCTCTTAATCCCCCTACACTGGCCTCCATGCTACAGCCTGGAACCTTCGAGCACTTCCTTAAGGAAAACATGACATTTTTTTTTTTAATTTCATTTATTTTTGTATGTGTATTAATGTACTGTCTGCATGTAGGTTTGTGTACCCGTGTCGTGCAATGCCGCGGAGGTCAGAAAAGGGTCTCGGTTTCCCCTGGAACTGGAGTTCTCCTGGAATTGGAGTTACAGACGGTTCTTAGCCGCCATAGGGGTGCTGGGGATCAAACCTGGGTCCTCTGCAAGAGCAGTCGGTGCTCTTAACAGCTAGGCTATTTCTTCAGCCCAAATATGACATCTTTTAAAGATGAAAAAAAACCTCCAATTCAAGATATATATATATATATATTAGCAATACAAGTTGGAGAGAACAACAACAAAAGAACTGAAAAAAACTCTGGAGAGACTTGGAGAGAGATGAAGGACATGTATGGCAGAGTGCAGGGATTTGGGTGGGATGGGGCATTGGAAGGGGAAACGACTCTAGATTTGATTGAGAAATGATGTGTGACCGATGGAAAAAAATTTAATAAGGGTAATAATAAAAAACGGAAAATAAAATAAAAATTAAATAAAAGGGGGCTGACTAGAGCTCAGTTGGATGAACTGGCACTGAGGAATGGCCAGGGAGATTAATTCAGTTAGGGGATTGTTAGTGAATTTAAACCGTTTTTTGTTTGTTACAGAGATAATGGTGGAGGTCTCCACTTATAGTGTCCTTTTGGTGCCAACTTCACCTGTTTACTGGGCCAGGACTCTCAGCAGCCCCATACACCATGGCTTCACCTGGATCAAGAGAGCCCTGTGTGCCAGTGGTTTTGGATTTTGAGCCCTTATTTCCTCTCCCTATGAAAGCTGGTTGGGGAGTGGTTGCTGGCTCTGTATTTCTGCCTTTCATTCAGTAGTATCCTCTATGTGGGCATCTGCTGTCTACTAGCTGATAGCTACTCCATTCAAAAGAATGTCTAAATTATCTCACAATGGTGAACATGGATACTTCAAATAATATAACAAAAGTGTTTTGAAAACAAATGAATTAAAATAATACAAATCGGTTTTCCATTATGCAGTCATTTTCTTCCTTTCAAAATAGTATTAAATAAAATGTAAAACATTAAATATTGGGGCTGGAGAAATAATTTAGCAGGTAAGAGCCCTGACTGCTCTAGAAGGTCCAGGTTTGATTCACAGTACCCATATGGCAGCTAACAACTCTTCCTAACTCCATTTCCAGAGGATCTGACACCATCATGTGACATCCTCATACATTGCTAGACATGGGTGCACTTACACACATGCAGGCACTCATAAAGTAATAAATTAAATAATAATGAAATTAAATATTATAAGAAATATTTCCCATCCTTTCCTCTTGATTGGATGAATGTTCAGTTTCGTTTTTTCATTTCATTCTGTGATTTATTTAGTATTTCCAATACCTTCTAGAGCCTGTCATTCTCTTCTTGTAGCTCCTTGCTTCCTTGGTCAGTTTCTTTTTTCATTCCAGCCTGGGATATTTTCAGTTTCCACTTCTTTTCAGAGTTTCTCATTTTCTCCCTGTAGTTCTTTCCAACATTTGTCATTCTCTCCCTATATGTCTTTCTTGAGTTTTTCATTCCCTCCACTTAGTTCTCTGATTTGTTCTTTATATTCTTTGAATTCTCTGAGTATGTCTACAGTTGTTCTAAGGTCCAAGTCTTGGTTTCCATCCAGGGAGATATCATTGTAGGAATATTCTGTAGGGTTGGTAGAATTCAGTGTGGATTTATTATGAGCTTTTCCCATGTTGTTTTTTTCTTCGTGTCTTTGGCATGCAGATTTGTTTTTGTTGTTGTTGTTGTTGTTGTTGCTATTGTTGTTGTTGCTTTGTTTCTTTGTTTGTTTGTATTCTGGTGCCTCGAGGTTGGCTGCACAGAATGTGCCACCTAAATCATCCACACCACTTCTACATTTGCTTGAGCAAGGGAGGGGTGGTCTTGCTACTTTGGCCCAAGCCACTGGCACTCTGTTGACCTACTGAATACGTGTCTACATCTGTCCACGCTGCATGCTGCAACAGGAAGGTGGGAGGTTTCCATGTGATACCACTCCTCCACGCAATATTCTTGTAACGTATATTATAGGATAATTTTATATTTGATATTAATTACAAATAAGTCAATGTGTATATATTTGTCTGCATTTGTGTATTATTTTTTGAGAAAGTTTATGGTATATGTTAAGCATTTTAAAAGTGAAACAAATTACTTTTTATATTTTATTTTGGTCTCTTTTGAGGGCAGGGTCTCACTGCAAGGACAGCTAGGCTGGAACTAACTGTGAAAACCAAGCTGGCCTTACAGAGATCTGCCTAACTCTGCCTCCTGAGTGCTGGGATTAAAGGTGTATGCCAGCAAGCCTTCCACTGATCCCAATTCTTGATGTGGAATGTGTAGTTTAAATTTTCTTTAATAAATTAAATATCTGAGAAAACGCATGTTTGCAATGATAGCAAACTTGCATTCAAATTTTACTACCGTTATTGCTAATACAAGTCATGTTGACATGACTGATACCCTTATGATGATGCTTTAACAAAAGTGCATTCATGGTTAGTGGTGTGGATGATTTAGGTGGCACAGTCTGTGCAGCCAACCTCGAGGCACCAGAATACAAACAAACAAAGAAACAAATCACACATATAACCATGAAAATATTTAAATAGAAATAATAATTACTCAGTGTTCTAGTTTCTCCTCCATTGCTGTGACAAAACACTCTGACCGACACCAATTTGGGGAGGAAAGGGTTTATTCATCTTACATCTCCTGGGTCATAGTTCATCACTCAGGGAGACCAAGGCAGGAACTCAGGGCAGGAGCCTGGAGGGAAGAGCTGAAGCACAGGCCATGGAGGAAGGCTGTTTACTAGGTTGTTCCCCTGGCTCATGCCCAGCCTGCCATCTTATATGGTACACAACAACCTGCCCAGGGTAGCACCACCCATAGTGGGCTGGGTCAACCCACGTTGCTCGACAATCAAGACAATACTCCACAGATGTGGCCACAGGCCAGTCCAATGGAACCAATTACCCAATTGAGGCTCCCTCAACCCAGGTTTGTTTGTCAAGTTGACACTAAAGCTATCCACCACACTCAAATAAAATATTTTTTAAATATTAAAGAGTAAGTAAAACTATATTATTCTAAATTATATATATATATATATATATATATATATCATTATTGCATGTGATGTGGGTATATATGTACTCACCAGATACATCATAAAATAGACTTTACAATACACAGACATCAGGGCAAATATGTAAAGTGATAACGCTCTAACAAATCTTAAAGTAGAGTAGCTGTAGTTTAGAATTTGTTTTCATGTATTTTCCCATATTTAAATATGCGTTGTAATTTTATAAGAAAAAATAAAAGCATACATTTTAAAAGATACCACGACAGAACCTATCATTGAAGACAAGAAGAAATAAGGAGTAAAACTTAATCAAACATAAATACATATAATGTTGGGAAATGCATTCTCCCAAAATTTTAAGGGAAGTTCCTCTCACAATTAATTATTCTTAGTTGATTTTCTACCACCCAATGAGAACAAGCAATTGAGTTTATGCAATTATAAAATAATAGAGCATTTTTTAATAAAAGTTTAAAAATATATATATTTTTTAAGTTTTCTCCTGAATGGGTTATTTCCTTCAAATTGCTCTTTTTTTTAAAAAATAATTTTCATACCAATCTAGAATTTGTTGTAATATACAGGCAACATGGCTGCTCTGCCTGCACCAGTACTTTCCAGGCACAGGTTATGTTGTATCTGTGCTACGGTGGATCTTGCTTGACTACAGGCCCGATTTGCATTCATTATGGTTATAAGGTGGCCTTTGGCCTACACTCTCTTGGCAATTCCACGAGGCCAATCTGTACACCATAGCTGTCTCCAAATTGGCTCTCTCCTGAGAGGAATAACCCATGGCTGCCACAAGCCTACATCCTCAACAGGTTAGGAGATGTATAATCCACAGTTAAGACCCTGTCATATTTTACAGAGGGGAAAATGTAACTCATGGATTAACCATATCAATCCAAACAATGTTGTCATATGCAAAGTAACTACCATAACTATTAATGATGCTTAAGCATACCTATATTTCTAATCGCTTGTGCTTCATCAGTAGGGTCGAAAGCGTTATTCCTGACAAACTGTCAGCCCATTGAAAGGGGAAAACAGCCAGAATGACCAATAGTCCAAGTCAACAGCTCCAGAGAGAGGGGACTGTTTTACTTCTCATCAACCTGTGCACCTTTCCTTCTGCTAAGCCTAGGGACAATCCTAGGGGTCGTAGTAGAATGTAAAGGCTCCGAATGGGGTGAATGGTGAAACTACGCGATGTATCTGCACTCATTGAATCAACTTGATTGAACAAAACCTGTCACCCCCCACTTGGAGGGTGGGGGCTGTGGGGGGGTTTTCGGGCACAACAGCCTGCAGATTGGTTTTGCACGCAGGATGCTTATACTCATGGGATTATCACTGTATAGAACTAAAAAATGAAGAAAAACAAAAACCAGGGAAGACTGCAAGACAGTTATTGGCAGAAACATGACTCTGGTGGGGGGCTGTGGGTGTGGGGGAGGGGAAAGGGAATATGCCTGATATGTGAAATTGGGAAATGATGTACGAAATAAACAAAGCATCAATACAAAAATTAAAATTATATAAATTTCATTATTCATCATATGTCCTATCTTCTAAGGAAATGACATTAGCAGCATTAGTAGTTATTTGTTTATTTTTCTAACTATAATGTTAATGTCTTCCTTTTAAAATATTTTGGTTGAATTTTGGTGTACTGCATGAGAAATATATTGTTGACATTTAGACCCCCTTTTCCATCTGCACCCCCTCTATAGTCCTAATACAGATTTGAAGCATTCTGTCATATATGTTAAAGTCTATCAATTCCAGTTTCTGACTCCAGATGTCTCTTAGTGTGAGTCCATTCATTGAGATCAAAATTTTTGGATTCACCCTCTATTATTTATTTTATTTTTATTTTTCAAGGGATTATACAATATAATGACACAGCTATTTGCAGATAACATTGATATTACCCAGTATGTCATACAACTTAGGTAATTGGTGAATTTTGAAAGTATCTATGTACAAATTTTAAAACAACCCAAGGTTCCCATAAGTCCAATTGGAGAAGCTTTATACACAAGCATGTTGATCGAGTTAGTTAGGAGTCCAGAATATATTCCTGTAGTTTCATGATTCGCCCCTATCTCTCTGCAGCCCAATCTACCACACCTCCTCTCCCACAATTTGGTCCCTGGGCTTTGGGAAAGGAAAACAAGTGGGTGAGAAGAAAAAAGTCTAATTTCTTTGGGAGTTGTCATTTTTGGACTCCAGTCTGTTCAGGTGTTTCCCTTCAGGGTTTGACAGCTTTTCCAGTGATACCCTTCTTAGTCATACGAACAAAGCACAAACTATTGGAAGTACAGGCATTTAAGCAATACCAAATATTATGTCAAGCTAAGCTATGAGCCACTACAAACAGGCATGATTGGATGGTATGCTAATACACAAACCATGGCTTTTCTATAAAAGATGACAAATTCCTATTATGACTTATAATGTCTCCTAACCACAAGAGGAAGTAAGCTTGTGGCACCAGCAGTGAATTATTCCTCCAAAGGAGAGAGCTAATACCAAATAGATTTGGGATATAAAATAGACACTTGGCTGCCACTGCTACACAGAATCTCCAGGCGTTGAGTTGTAGCTGGTGCTGACTGAGGAGACTTGCTTGTCTCATGGAGTCTAATATTTTGCTGTATTGCATTAGTGGCCTTTGGTAAATGCCGTCTGGCAGATTTCAGAGGCTAGTTGTATGCTAGCAATTGACATCTCATAACATTTTTCATGCTCCACACGCAAGGTCTTCGACAACAGGGACTTATGCCTTTCTCCTTTGCATATATCCCTCTTATAGGCAAAAGACCTTTATAATTTGGGGGAAGCAGGTTTGAATCCCCTAGCCAACAGCTCCTAGGCTGAATAATTCATTGATGATGTCAGAGCTTTCCTGTAGTAATATATTTTGCTTTATTAATAACAAACATATAAAACACTTTTACTACTTGAATTGGCTCTGAATAGAGAAATATCCTTTCATTAGTTTCCTTATACCTTTCAGTCAATTAAAAAAGGGTCGTTATGCTTGTTTTATAGGGAATTACCACTGTAACAATTGGCTCTAGTTTACAAGTAGGGAGTGGTTTCAATTACCATCATGTTTTTCCTTCTTTCATTATAAAGGAGAGGTAGGAAGTTTCTCAGTATCTGGAAGGTAAACTCATTAGGGCCCATTATAAAAAGTTCAACCCCATTGTTATTTCAGAGAGATGCTCAGTGCCTGTGACTTAGGCAGTCTATAGAGGTTCCTCTTTCTTTATTGTTCAGATGGGTCAACCCTCTCTCCGCTGGCATTTCCCAGTCCATACTGCACATACGCCATAAGTTGTGTTTTCAGGCATTTAGACTGGCGATTTTTACCTGTGGGAAAATAAAAATTCTCCTTCCATTGTTTATTCAAGATCAGAAAAAGTTGAAAATTTATCAATAGGATTGAAACACAGAGTTTTCCGTTTGTATCCAAGAAGGATTAGTACCCTTACCTTCCCACCTTCCCTCCTTTTTCTTTTTCTGGTTTTTATGTTTTGACCTATAGATGCCTAAGTTATATTACACATACCCATAAACAGGAGCCAAGGCATAAGCTTTCATTAAATTTAGCCAAACTGTTTCTCATTGACTGTATGCTACTTATTTGGGAAGGAAATTTAAGCTTAGTTCCTTTAAATTGTCCTACAAGTAAAAGAAAGTGTTATAATGTGGTGTTGTATAATTCAGAAAAATATAGAAGAGATTTGTGTACCTTAACCCAATACAGATTATAAATAAAACAATTAACATTTTATATTCCCAACTAGATTCACTCTTTTAGAGAAGAGCAACTCACCCTCACTTAGTAGTGATGAACTGCCAATATTTCCTCAGTTAAAGTTGTGGATTCTTAGCCATTTCCCACTTCTCAACTGGGTTTCTGTCTGGACTGAGTTTTTATGGGGCTTGTGCATACTGTCATTGTTGCTGTAAGTTCATATGAGCAAGTTACCAGTCATCTTAAAACTAAGTTTTCTCGTGGTCATACACCAGCCTTTGTTCTTATAGTATTTCTGACACCTCTTCCACAATGGTCCCTGAGCCCTTGGTAGCTGAATTTTAATCTATGGGCATGCACTCTGGAGTCTCTTATTCTCTATATTTAAGCCAGTTTTGCCCTTCTGTGTTAATCAAAATATGTTGCATGTGGAATATTTTCTAATGAGTGTTCAGAGATGTATTGGTATTCTCTCTGTCCCTGGTTCCACTCTGTTACCTGAATCTTTGATGTAAAGATTCCATTGCAATGAGTCACTTAGTTCTGGACATTTCATAGACAATTTCTCTCTGCACTGGATCAGTTGTGAAAATAGAAAATAGTCCCCACATGTTGCAAAAAGAAAGATATTTGATGAGTGGTGAGAGGTATACTTGTCTGATACAAGGATACATAATTAGTAAACAAAAAAATTGTGCTTTTCTCTAGGATCTGTGCTCTCTACAGCCGTGTGTGTTTGGCTATATTTACAGAACTGCACATGCTTTCCCTCCTTAAGTCCAACTAGATATCAGCTGATTACCCACAAGATAAAAGTGCTACTGCACCTATAGGGACAGTTTGGAATTTTTTTTGGGGGGGGGGCACACGGTCTTTTATATAATTATTTATTTATTTATTTATTTATTTATTTATTTATTTATTTATTTATTTATTTTATCCCTTATTGAACTTTGTGCATTCCATACATCACTTCTCAGTTCAATCCACACTCATTTCACCCTCCATGCCCCTGGCCCCTCCTAAGTTCATGCAGTCTACCATACATGTCTTCTTTCACCTTCTAAGTCTTTTCAAAGTTTCTAAAAGCAGATTATTTTTTTGCAGGGGAAGAAACCTACTGCTTCAGTCAGTTCCCTGTCCCAGTTATTTTGTTGTTGTTGTTCCTTCCAATCCGTATTGTTTCAACATATGCATCTATGTACGTCACACATGTGCTAAAATCATGTCATCTGAAAATAAACTGTAAATTATTTCTAAATCACATTTTAGGATTCAAATTTTCCCTTTTGATTTTATATTTCTCTGAAATATGCAAACATGCCCTCCACCCTTGTACCAAAATTATAAAGTCTGAAAATAGGTAGTAGATTAATTCTAGAGCCCATTAATGGGTTCACATTCTATTAGCAGAGTTGTTTTTAGATAAACAGACAATTGCAAACCCAATTAAAATCCCCAAGAGTTTTTTCACAGGCTTGGAAAAAAAGTCTTAAATTTCATTTGGAAAAACAAAAGACCCTGAATAGCCAAAACAACCCTGAGTGAAAAGAGCAATAGAGGGGGTAGCTCTATATCAGACTTCAAACTATACTACTGGGATATATTAATAAAAATAGCTATGTACTGGCACAAAAAAACAGACATGTTGACAAATGGAACAAAACTGAAGATCCAAACTTGAGCATATACAATTTCAGCCATCTCATACTTGACAAGGAGGCCAAGAAGACACAATGGAGAAAAGATAGCATCTTCAGCACATGGTGTTGGCAAAACTGGATCAAAACTTGTAGAAGAATGAAATTAAAGCCCTACCTCTTGCCCCGTTGACAAAAGTCAACTCCAGATGGATTAAAGACTTCAACGTGAAACCCCAAACTCTGTAGGTGATAGACGAAAAAGTTGGCAGCAGACTACAAGACATAGGTGTAGGAAAAGATTTCCTAAATCAGACAGCAACTGTGCAAGAATTAAGTTGGCAATTGAAAAATGGGAACTCAATAAACTCAAAAGCTTCTGTACATCAAAAGAAACAATCAAGGAAGTGAAGAGAAATCCCACAGAGTGGGAGGAAACCTTCACTACAGAAATATCTGACACAGCATTGATCTCCAGAATATATAAAGTACTCATAAAAACAAAGAAGAAAGAAAACCAATGACCCACTCAATAGATGGAGCAAAGAGCTGAACAGAGACTTCACAAGTGAGGAATTAGATATGACTGAGAAACATCTTAAGAACTGTTCAACATCATTAATAATTAAGGAAATGCAAATCAATAGACCAATAAGACTGGCTAGGATCAAGAAAACAAAATATACCAAGTGCTGGAGAGGTTGTGGGGAAAGAGGAACACTCATCCACTGCTTGTAGGAATGTAAACTTGTACAGCCACTATGTGGAAAGCAGTATGGTGAACCCTTGGAAGATATGGAATCAACTTGCCACCTGACTCAGCCATACCACACCTGGGCATGTACCCACAAAGCTCATCTTACCACAGAGATACATGCACAGAAATGTTTATTGCAGCTCTCTTCACAATAGCAAGGAGCTGGAACTAAACCAAGTGCCCCTCAACTGATGATTGGATAGAGAAAATGTAGTACATCTACAAAATGGAGTTCTATGCAGCAGTAAGGAAAGATGGCATCATGAGCTTTGCAGGTAAATGGCTGAAGCTAGAAGATATCATGCTGAGTGAAGTAACACAGTCCCAGACAAAGAAGTGATGAATGGTAACACTCATCTGTGGATGCAAGCACTAATTACCTAATTGTATGGCAAACTGAGCAACATCAATGTGATCTGAAAACAACTGTGCTCTTATATTGTGAATCCCTTAAAATATAATAATTTTTAAAAAGATAAACACATACAACATTAATGTAACTAACTTTGCCTTACTTGATGCTAGCATCCACAAATGACAGATGCCATTCATTATTTGTTTTTCCAGGATTGTGTTACCTCACTTAGCATAATATCTTCTATTTGCCTGCAAGGTTTGTAATGTCACCTTCCTTTATAGCTGCATAGAGCTCCATTGTGTAGATATTCCATATTTCTCTATCCACTCCTTGGTTGATGAGCCCTTGGGTTATATACAATGCTTTGCTATTGTGAAGAGACCTGCAATAAACATAGCTGTGCATTTCCTTAATTATTAATGCTATTGAACACTTTTTATGTTTATCAGCCATTTTTATTTCCTCACTTGTGAAGTCTCTATTCAGCTCTTTACTGCATCTCTTGAGGGCATCATTTGTTTTCTTACTTCTTTGTTTTTTGAGTAGTTTATATATTCTGGAAGTTTATTGTGTAAAGTTTTCCTTCCACTCTGTGGGTTTTCTCTTCACTTGACTGATTGTTTCTTTCAGTGTACAGAAGCATTTGAGTTTAATGAGGTCCCATTAGTCAATTGTTGACCTTATTTCATGGACATCTGCTATCTGATTTAGAAAGTCTTTTCCTACCACTATGTCTACTAGGTTGCTGCCAATATTTTCATGCATCACTTTCAGAGTTTTGGGTTTCACTCTGAGGTCTTTTATCCATTTGGAGTTGATTTTTTTTACAGGGTGAGAGATATGGATTTAATTTTATTCTACGAGTGGCAATCTATTTTTGTCAACAACATTTGCTGAGGATTCTGTCTTTCCTCCATTGTGTCTTCTTGGCCCCTTTGTCAAATATGACATGGTTGAAATTGTATGAGCTCAAGTTTGCACTTTCAATTTTGTTAAGTTGGTCTACAAGTCTGTTTTTGTGCCAGTACCAGGCTGTTTTTATGACTATAGCCCTGTAATATAGTTTGAAGTCTGGTATAGTGATCACCTTGTACTGCTCTTTTCACTCAGGGTTGCTTTCTTTATTTGGAGGTGCTTTTCCATATGAATTTAAGGATTTTTTTCCAAGTCTGTGAATAAACTCTTAGAGATTTTAATTGGGATTGCAATGAATCTGTATATTAATTGGGGTATAATTGTCAATTTTACTATATTAATTTTTCCAATCCATGGCCAGGGGAGGTCTTTCCATCTTTTGATGTCTTCTTCAATGTCCCCCTTCAGGAGTTTAAAATTTTTGTTGCAGAGATCTTTGGTGTCTTTGGTTATGTTTACTCCTAGGTATTTTATTGTGAGGCTATTGTGAGTGGGAAGGTCTCCTTATATTCCTTCCTCTGTTGCTTGTTGTTGGTGTAAAGAAAGGCTACTGATTTTTCTAGGTGAATTTCATACCCCACCAATTACTGAAAGTTTTTATTGTTTTTAGGAGTTTTCTGGTGGAGTTATTAGCATCCCATAGGTAAACTATCATATCATCTACAAAAAGAGATAGCTTGACTTCCTCTTTTCCAATTAGTTCTCCTTGAATTTCCCTTTCTTGCCTTATTGCCCTAACAAGTGTTTCAAGCCCTATGTTGAAGAGGAGTTGTGACAGGGGGGCAACCTTGCCTGATTACTGCTTTTAAGGGGAATGCTTTTAACTTCTCTCCATTTAGGATGATGTTGGCTATGAGTTTGTTGTATATAGCTTTGGTTTTTTCTTTCAGTCCATTTATGTGTTTTATGATATTTATTGATTTACGTATGTTGAACCATACCTGCATCTCTGGTATGAAACCAACTTTGTCATGATGGATGATTTTTTTTAATGTGGGTCTGTATACGGTTTGCAAGTATATTATTGAGTATTTTTGGATGTATTTTTATTAATAAGATGAGCCTATAGTTTTCTTTTATGGCTGTATCTTTGCCTAGTTTGGTTACTAAGGTAATGCTGGCATTATAGAAGGTATTTGGGAGATGTCCCTCTGCTTGTGTCCTTCTGAACAATTTGACTAGTAATTGTTTTAAGTCGTCTTTAAATGTTTTATAGAATCCTGCCATGAAAGAGTCTGGGCCTGGGCTTTTTTTGTTTGGGGGGATTTTTACTACGTTTTCAATTTCTTCATATATTATGGGTTTGTTTAAGCTGTCAGTCTCTTCTTGATTAAGCTTTGTTGAGTCCCAGGATTTCAGATCTTCATCCAAGTCTTTTATGTTTTTGAATTTAGTAGAGTATAGGTTTTTGAAATATTCCCTTATGATTCTCTGGAGTTTGTTTTCTGTTGTGATGTATCTCTTTTCGTCACAAATTCTATTGATTTGGAGTTGCTCTTTTTTTTTTTTCTTTTGGTTAACTGGGTTAGAGGTCTGTCTATCATGTTTATCCTTTCAAAGAACCAACTTTTGGATTCGTTGATTCTTTATATTGTTTTCTTTGTTTCTATTTCATTGATTTCTGCTCTGATTTTTGTTACTTTTNCTAAAACTCTTAACCGTTTCTAGAAGTTTTCTTGTGGAGTTTTTAGGTAAACTATCATATCATCTGAAAAAAGGGATAGTTGATTTTTTGTATTCTTTTCTTTGTTTCTATTTCATTAATTTTTGCTCTGATTTTTGTCATTTCTTCCCATCTGTTGTCTTCAGGGCTTATTTGTTGTTGTCTTTCAAGTGTTTTTAGCTGCAGTGTTAGCTCATTTATCTGTGCTCTTTCTGTTGTTGTTGGGGTTTATTTTGTTTTGTTTTTGTAGGCACCCAGGGCTATGAACTTCCCTCTTATGACAGTATCCCATAGGTTTTGTTGTGTCATGTTGTCATTTTTGTTTAGTTCCAGGAATGCTTTTATTTCTTTCTTTATTTCTTCCTTGACCCATTCATTATTCAGGAATGTGTTGTTTATATCACATGTATTCTTGTAGACAGTAGGGGTTATCCTGGTGATGATATTGAGTTTTATTGCACTGTTGTCTGACAAAATGCAAGAAATTACTTCAATCATTTTGTATAGGAGAATGTTCCATGGAGTGCTGAGTAAAAAAGTATATTCTCTGGTATTTGGATGGAATATTTTTAGCTGTCTGTGAGGTCCATTTGGTGCATTATATTGTTCAGGTCTTATGTCCCTCTGTTTATTCTTTGTCCAGTTGATCTCTCCAAAGAGTTCAGTGGGGTATTGAAGTTCCCCACTATTAGCGTTCTAGGATTAATTTGTGCCTTAAGGTCTTGCAGGATTGTGCTTATAAAGTTCAGTGCATCTGAGTTTTGTGCATATATTTATGACTGTGAAATCTTCATGATTAATTGTTCTTTTTATAAGGATTTAATGGCCCTCTTTGTCTTTTCTGATTAGTTTTACTTTGAGGTCTATATTGTCTGATATTAGAATGGCAACTCCTGCTTGCTTGTTGTTACTATTTCCCTGGAATAACTTTCTCCATCCTTTCACTTTAAGTCAGTGCCTGTCTTTGAGGGCGAGATGGGTTTCTTGTAGACAGCATATAGATGGATTCTGTTTGCTATTCCATTCTCCCAGTCTATATCTTTTGATTGCGGAGTTTAGACCATTAATATTTAAGGTTATTACTGAGTGATGTGTGTTTCTTCTTTTTATTTTATTTTCTGTCTGCATTCTTGGTTTAGATTTATATTTTCACATTTATACTTTAATTAATTTTTCTCTGTAGCTGCTTGGGTATTGCTGCACCTTTCCTCTATCCTTTGAATTGCTTTGAGTATTTTCTGAAGGTTTGGTTTTTGGACATATATTCTTTCATCTTATTTATGTCATGAAAGTTTTTTTTTCTTTCTCCTTCAACTCTAATTGACATTTTTGCTTGGTATAGTAATCTGGGTGGGCATCTACAGTCATTCAGTATTGGGAAAATATTAGTACATGTTCTTCTGGCTTTCATAGTTTGCACTGAGAAGTCAGCTGTAATTCTGATTAGTTTTCCTTTATATGTAGCTTGCTGTTTTTATCTTGTGGCTTTCAGTATCTTGTCTTTGTTTTGGGCATCCAGTGTTTTAACTATGATATGGGGTAGGGAATTTCTTTTCTGATTCTGTCTATTTGGACTTCTAGGTTTGTCTCTTTTCAGTTTAGGGAAATTTTCTTCTATTATTCTGTTGAAAATCTGATCAATAAAGTTGTCGTGTGATTCTTCTCCTTCCCCTATCCCTATGCTGCAGAGGTTTCATCATTTAATTGTGTCCCAATTTTCCAAATTTTTCCACTCTTGTGTTTTTTTTTAATTTTTCATAACCTTGTTTGAGTTTTCTAGTTTTTCCTTGCTATAATCCAGGTATAACATTTTATTTTCTGCTTCATCCAAACTGCTTTTGAGACTTATTCCCATCCTTTCCTGTTGATTGGATGAGTGTTCAATTTCCTTTTACATTTCATTCTGTAATTTCTTTAGTATTTCCACTTCCTTTTGGAGCTTGTCATTCTCTTCTTGTAGCTCCTTGTTTTGCTGGTCTGTTTCTCTTTTCCTTTCAGCATAGGATCTTTTCAATGTTTCTATTTCCTTCTGGAGTTTGTTATTCTTTCCCTCTAGTTCCTTCAGGAGTTTGTCATTCTTTCCCTCTAGTTCCTTCTGGAGTTTGTCATTATCTTCCTCCCATTCCTTCCTGAGATCTTTGTTCTCTCCCTTTAGTACTGTGATTTGTTCATTTTATTCTTTGATTTCTTTGATTATGTCTATGATCGTTCATCTTACATCCCTGTCCTGGGTTCTTCCTGGGAGATCTCATTGTAGGTATCTTTTTTATTACTTTATTTTTTAAACTTTTTTAACAATAAGTAATAATTTATGAGTACAAGCATCATTCATGTAAAACCAATTAGCAAGCAGTTGTGCCCAAACCAACACAGCAGATGGGTCCCACCATCCAGCTGGGAGGGGGCTTGTACGTTCAATCAAGTTGATCAGATGAATGTCCAGACTCTATTGCTGTAGTTTAGCCATTCACTCCAATCGCAGCCCTTACATTCTATCATGGCCCCTCTTCTGCAGATTGTTCCCTAGGCTTAGAAAAGGGGCACAGGTGGATAGGAAGCAGAACAGTCTACTTTCTCTGGAGCTGTTGTCTTGGACTCTGGTCAATTCTGGATGTTTCCTTTCATGGGCTGACAGTTTGTCCAGGAATGACCTTTCAATCCTACTAATGAAGCACAAGCAATTAGATATATAGGTATCTAAACAGTTCTAATTGTTATGGTAGTTTACTCTGCTATAGACACAGATGTTTGGATGGTATGTTAATCCATGAAAGATGGTTTTTTTTTTTTTCTGTGAAATATGACAGGGTCTTACTGTGGCTTATAACATCTCCTAACCACTAGAGGATGTAAGNGTACATTTGCAAGTGTGGTCTCAATACATGTTTCCCATGTTAATGTCAGGTCTTCTACAGCAGGGCCTTATTGCCTCTCTTCTTGCAGATATCCCAGTTTAGAGGCAAGGAGCCTTTACCTTTTGTGGGGGCTTGGATCCCCTGGCCAACATCTCCTTGGTAGAATAATCCATTGCTGATGTCAGAGCTCCTGTATTAATATATTTTGCTTAAGTGCATAGCTTAAGGAGACTTTAGCATTATATTTGGTTCTGAATAGAGAATAATCCTTTTCACAGTTCCTATGTCTATTAGTCAATTAAAGAAGGCAGTTTTACTGGTCTAATAAGAGATTACCTCTATATCAGTTGGCTCCAATTTACAGTTGGAGAACGATGTCATCATCATCATATTTCTCCTTGTTCTATGGGGGGGAGGAGTTAAGAAAGTCTCTCTCCTATTAAAACCTTTGCGGCACCTAGAAGGTAAGTTTCCTTAGGACTCATTATAAATAGTTGTTACTAGTAGGATCCACAGAGGGGTTTGATATTTGTAGCAATCTGAGGCTTTTCTTCCTTTCAATGTTCAGACGGGCCAACCTTTCTGCTGGCACTTCCTGGTACATCCTACTAAATGCAAAGCTGTATCTTTTCTTTCTCAGCCATTAAGTTGGTGACATTTTGACCTGTTGGAATATACAAATCTTTTCCCATAGTTAGTTAGGTTTTTTTTTTTTTCAAGACAGGGTCTCCCTGTAGCCCCAGCTGTCCTGGAACTCACTCCATAGACCAGGCTGGCCTTGAACTCACAAAGATCCACCTGCCTCTGCCTCCCAAGTGCTAGGAATAAAGGCGTGTGCCCCCATAGTTAGTTTTAAGATTTGAATTGCAAGGTTTTTGACAAAAAGGTTTCATATCTATCTGTATCTCCCTTTTTTATTTTAGTTTTTTTTTTTTTTGACCCATGAGTCTCAAAAAGGCAGTTGCATTACACATACCTATAGGCTGGAATCAAGGTGCAGATTTAATCAAATTCACCCATGCTGCTTTGGGTGACAGTATGTGGTTAACATGGGAAGCAAACTTAATTTTTTAAGTTAAATAATCCTACAGGTAAAAGAGAATGCTACAAGGTGATACTGTGCAACAGAAAAATTATAGAGAACATTTTTATGTGCCAATCCCAAAGTTATCCCTTCCTGGGAGATTTCATTGTAGGGATCTTTTAAAGGATTGGTAGCATCTGGTGGAGATTTATTATGTGCTTTTCCCATGTTTTTTTTTCTTTGTGTATGTGTGTGTGTGTGTGTGTGTGTGTGTGTGTGTGTGTGTAGTTTTTTTGTTGCATGTGGGTTTAGTTTTTTTGTTTGTATTCTGGTGAAAATCTCAAATTTATCTTTGCTGTGTTGAAAGCTTAATTTGCTTGTTTTCTACAGATACATTCATTGTCTTCTCCTTGGTTTGTGGTGGGCTGGTTGTGTTATGTTTCCAGTTTTCCCTTTTTGATATATATTGGGAGGTTTAACTGGCTCTTCCCTTTCTGCTGTGGAGGTTCTACAGGAGTCCTGAGTTAACAACCTGGTTGGTTCTCTGCTAAGCATTCATCTGCTTTGTGCTGGGGTCTTGCTACAGCTGTTGTTAATGGGATACCCCAGTGTAGCTCAAGAGGGTTGGGTAGTCAGTTTGCTGATGGTCTCCTGACCTATTCTGCAGGTGCCATGCTGCCGCTGCCTCCTCTCTCTGGACCTGGTCGGTGTCTGTCTGGCTTGGTGACTCCACCCTCCCTCCCCTCCACTGTTCATGCTAGGCCAGGTGTGGCTGGCTGGCATGCAACAGGCCTTGCCCAGGGGAGCAAGGGGCTCTGCTGGTGTGTTGATCACATATTACCCAGGCACCATGCTGCCTCCTCTCTCTAGACCTGGTGGATATCCAGTTCAGACAGTTTTACTATTTATCATTGAGGTTGTTATGCTTTACATTTGAGATGAAACATTGATGTTTTTCACCCTTAGCAATTTACATAGCAGGCACTGATACTATGAAACCTAATCTTCAGGGAGAAGAAACCCCCGTGTTGATCCCAGCTCAGTTGCCTCAAGGCCGGTGTCTGAATTATCTCCTTTTTTCAGCAATAATGTCTTACATTCATCTATCCTCTTTTATCTATTTAGAATAATTTGTTTCCTGCTGTGAAAATAAATTTCTATGTCAGTAATGATTTGGCTAAGGTGTATTTTGTGGAAAACATGAGAAGAATAATATGTAGGACATATTCTAATGTATTTTCATATTGGAACATTCTTTTATTTGAAATAATATTACAGGATAATATATATACTTTGTATCATAACATTCAGAAAAAATAAAGCAAAATTAATTAACTTATAAAAAGTGAATTAGAAATTCATATTACCAACTTAAAATAAGAAATTTAGAAGAATTATGATGACGTGAGATTCATTAAAGATCAAACTTATGCTAAGGAATTTATGATATTTTAATTGGAACATTCTATACAATTTGTTGATAATGTTTAATTTATTTGTATATGTAATTTAAATTATACCTTATCTTTCACATCTTTATGTAAGGGAAGGTTCTTCTGGTAGTTCAGTCAGAATTCAGCATTTAAGAATCTCAAAAAATATATAATAAATATCTAAAGTGATTATTCCATTTATTTAAAAAATTGAGCTGGACGTGGTGGTGCCACTTTTAATCTTAGCACTTCAGAGACAGAGGCAGTCAGATGTCTGTGAGTTCAAGGCCAGCCTAGTCTACATAGTGAGTTCCAGGTCAGCTGGATCTATTAGGAGACCCTGTCTCAAAAAGACAAAAAAAACAAATGAACACATAAGTATCCATAAGTAGTATCCAAATAATCTCTGTTCCTTTACGAATATGGGTCTATACTTCAATTACTTTAATTATTTATTTTACAGTGTATACATCATTAAAGATTTGCTTTGAAATTGCACATCTACATATTAAAGTTCTCTTCTCATTGGTTTACACCATAAAAATTTTCACTTTCCATAAGTGACAAGAACTTTCACTCCTTCGCATCATAAAATCGTAAGTGAAATGTTATAAAACTTTAATCACGCTGGGAGTGGTGGTGCACACCTTTAATCCCAGCACTCAGGAGGCAGAGGCAGGCAGATCTTTGTGAGTTCAAGGCCAGGCTGGTCTACAGAGTGAGTTCTAGGACAGCTGGGGCTACAGGGAGACCCTGTCACAAAAAAGACCAAAAAATTTTTTTTTATCACATCTGGTATGATGTGACAGTTTTACAACACATGGATAAACATTAAATCAAATTACACTATTCATTTCATTACTTTAGTACAGAATACATATGCATTCGAAATATTTTTTTTTATTTTATTTATTTTTGTTTATGTATGAATGTACTCTCTGCATGCAGGTTTGAGTCATGCAATGCCTCAGCGGTCAGAAGAGGGTCTCGGATTCCTCTGGAACTGGAGTTCTCCTGGAATTGGAGTTACAGACGGTTCTCAGCTGCCATGTGCGTGCTGGCGGTTGAACCTGGGTCCTCTGCAAGAGCAGTCGGTGCTTTTAACGCTAGGCTATCTCTCCAGCCCCCAAAATATTTTATTTTTAACTGACATATGGATGCATGTATTTGTGAAGTCATTGTGATGCTTCACTTCAAATATATATTGCATAAAGAATGAATCAGCATAATTAAATCAATCACCTCAGAAATTTATTATTTAATCATGAAAACGTTCAAACTCCTCTTTACTGGACATTTTAATATATATGATATATTATTTTTTAAATATATTCACCATATCATGCTGGGGGTGATAGAAAAAAGTAAAAGTATCTTTCTTATTTAATTTTAACTGTACTTGATGACAAATGTCAACTCATTTGCTTTTCTTTTTTACTCTTCCCAGATACTAATAACCATTATATTTTACTTGCATGACATTAAAACATTTAGACCCTACATAAGAGAAATCTATACTTTTGTATTTGACAATTTTTGTGTAACAAAATGGCCATTTATCTACAAGGATTCTACTATATTATTGATAAATAAAATCTCATTGTGTATGTGTATGTGTGTGCTATATACAACAATTTCAAATTCATTCACTTATTGATGGACACTTTATTGATTCCATGCATGGTTCATTGTTACTTGCAGATTTTTGCTTAAAATGCTTTTGTGTGATTTTAATTTAAGAATAATGATTTCATCATAAATTCTTACCTCATCTTCTCTCTACTTCCAACTTCCTGAATATGTTACAGAAAAATCACTGTAATTTCAATTTTAAGTACCTTGTAGATTTCAACGTTTCGGTTTGGCATTTCCTATTTCTTCAGATCATTAATTTTTGTTTAAATTTATTACAAGTGATAATCCCCTTAAGTTGTCTGTTTCTTATTTTGTTAATATTATTCATTTAAATTTAAATGACTTGTTTTTCATACATGAAGGACATGTCACTGCAAAATATGGTAGAAGTTTCATTAGATTAATGGCAAGTGTCAAGTGTAATTAGTGACAACAGGCTTTAATATTAGGATGATCTGATTGACATCTGTAGGATCACATACACTCGTATTATTACTGGATTTTATGTATATGAAAGTATGAAAAGTAGAATAAGCAAATGATTAAAAATCTCAAGTAAGCAAATGGATATGCAGCATTTACTTTTACTAAAATGAAAATGTAACTCTGGAACATCAGTTTGTGTGAAGAGTACCACTTTAAATATTCTGACTTTTAAATTTCTCCAAATTATAATTATGAAAAAGGCTAGTAAGACCATAGGTTTTTATTCAGCACTTTAAATTATAAAATATCTACATAGTTGAGAAACAAAATTTACACTTGATCATAGCAGAATTACATGAAATCTTATGTTGATAAATTGAACCAAGATAAGTATACTGAATGAAATCTCACTCTCCCTCACCCAGAAATAATCAGTTGCCAATATTTCCTTGGTTAGGGTTGAGGCCTGTTGCCTATTCCCCTTGTTCTTTCTGGGTATTTGTCTGATTGAGTCAGCACTGGTCTGGTGCATATTGTCACCATTGCTGCAAGTTCATATGGATAAATTTCCAGTGGTCAGAAAACCTGTTTCCTTCTATTCATGCATCAACTTTGACTCTTACAATCTTTCTGCACCCTCATCTACTGGGCTTCTTTAGCACTTGGTGGGTTGGCTTTAATATAGGAGTCTTATCTAGGGAAACCACTCTGCAGTCTCTTAATCTCTAAACATTAGCTACTTGTGTCCTTCTGTATGTATTGCCTTCTGTCTTATGAGAAAGCTTTGCATGTGAGAGTTAAATGATGTATTAATATTCTTTCTACTTCCTGCTCCACTATGTTCCATGACCATTAGGTGTAGAGGTTCAAATGTAGATGTATTATTTAGGGCTGGTTTTCTCACTGTGTGGGACCAGCTATGGAACACTGTAATAACCTTAATCTATTGCATAAAGAAGCTTCTTTGATGAGTGGTGTGCTGTACAATTATCTGTAAATTTAAGAATATATATTTAGCATACAATTAGCTATTTTATATAATTTGGTTATTGTTATTAAACTTTTTTCCATAGGCCAACCATCATTTCTCTATCGAATCTAGAATCACTTTCCTTTCCATGACCCCATACCACCCGAGTCCCTGCACTCTGCCATACATGTCCTGTGTCTTTTTCTGAGGCTTTCCAGAGTTTTTTGTTGTTGTTCTCTCCAACTTGTATTACTATAGTATATATATATATATATATATATATATATATATACACACACACACACACACACACACACACACACACACACACACAGACTCTCCACTCTCTAACACACACACACAGACTCTCCACACACACACAGACTCTCCACACACACACACTCTACACACACACACACTCCTCTCTCTCTCTCCACACACACACAGAGACTCTCCACACACAGTCTCTCTACACACACACACACACACACAC
>VZQC01009973.1:951653-1009930 GCA_009823505.1 Rhizomys pruinosus
GGGGGAGGTGGGAGCACATTTACCAGTTCCATCCACTCGAGGACAAAATCAGGTCTTGCTAGACCAGGCTTCCTTTTCTAAAGCATAAGCAGACTTTCCTCTTTATAGACTGGACACTGGCTGAAGTCCCATTAGTGGCTCTCCAAGACTTCCCTGAACAGGAAGACTGGTGATCCACATTTGCAGGCCACTTCAAGAGATGCCCCCATGCATAATCCCCTAAGACTTAGTTGACCTCTGAGGGCAAGGAACAAAGTTATCCCTCTGGTCCCTCTGCCAAATTGGGATGGGCGTTAAGTATGGTCGTTAAGCACCCAGAAACAATTAGGTATTTCATATGTCTACATATACAACACACAGTGATTTCACTAGGATCTATGACCTCTCAGGTCATATGGGTTTGGTTATATTACAGTGGCACCCATGAGTTTCCTGCCATTGCTATGACTTTAAGTTTAATTAGATAGGTTTCAATTAACTCCTTGATAAAAGTGTTACTATTGCACCAAAAGAGTTCATTTGTTGTTCCATAATTATGTTTATTAGGCTGTAGTTCTGGGTTGGACTTTCATTAATTTTTCTCACTTAGGAGCTTGCATTGTAGCTTATAGAACCACGAGGGCTTGTCTTCAGGCTTAAGGCTTCCAGGTCAGTTCCAGCTCCCCTGCTCCATGTCCTATTCCCAATGTATGCCCTGTCTTCAGTGAGAGATTCTAATCTTCAAGTTCTGGGACATCATCAAAGTTGGAGGCAATGATAATAGATAGGTTCACTGGACTCAAGTGGATGAACTTGCACCAAGGATCATTTGGTTACAAATGCTTGACACCTAACAAATATGATAAAGTATGAAATCTGGTGGAGGGTTTATGGTAGACAGATGGGGGTATCAATTAGATTAAGATCTACTGTATTAAATGAACAAATATCAGTAAAATATTTTAAAATTATAATGAAATTAATATTTAGGGAGTAGTTAGAAAAATGAGTCTTTAAACAAAACTGAAATATTCCTTTAAGTATGAAAAAAAATAAAAATAAACATGACCCAGAATTCAGAGAATGAGAGACTCTAATGGAACGCTGAAAAGGCATGAAAATTTCAATATAGGGCTGAAAATAATGCCTTTAATTGATTAGGTAAAAGGAACAGGTAAGTTACTGAGAAACTATTGATAATGTTTGCGTGACATTTATATAAAAAGACTATGGTTAAAACAGTACGGTACATAGCAGTACATTAAGTAGTAACTAGATTTTCAAGAGCAATAATTTTAGCTAATTTATATTTAGATGCTGAGAAAGCATTAATTTGTGAAGAGGAGGTGTTTGAAAGTCCATGTGTAGTAGTTCCTAGTCATTTCTATGGTAGGCCAGGCCATGCAAAAAGTACTCACAGGAAAGCACAGCACACATATATATGGCAGGGTGTATATCCCAATACAAAATGGCACTTTATTCAAATGCAATGGATCATTATATAGGCAGCAGGACATCACCTCCCAGGGACCAATCCCAGACTTCTGTATTACTATATCCCAATTTGTGGGCATAGCCAGAGAGGTCCTCTGAGTCTCACTTGTGCTTCTGGGAGGTGTTGGCTGGAAATGTTAGCTCATGCATACCTAAACTCAAACCAGATACACCCACACCCAAGGAAATGTTTTTAAATCATTAGGAAAATCACAAAGAGAGGACTAATATGATATGATTGTTCTGCTGGAGTATCTCACCAATAAGCCAACTAAAATGTGGCACAAAGTCATGTGTGGAAATTCAGAGAAAAATATGAAGGACATTGGTGGCATTCTGAAATTCTACTGTTAGAAAAAATATTTCAAAGAAAGGATACTAAAATATACAGGACTATTTACTCTCTGGAAACATCAATTAATGTTCATTATTTTAAACTCAGAGGTATAACACAGGAGATTTCTCCTGTAAAAGTGTTAACCAAGGGGCTGGAGAGATTGGTCAGTGGTTAAGAGCACCGACTGCTCTTGCAGAGGACCCGGGTTCAATTCCCAGAAACATTTTTAACTCTAGTTCTAGGGGAATCTGACGCCCTCTTCTGACCTTCACGGCATTGAACACCAACCTACATTCAGACAGTACACTCATACAGATAAAAATAAATAAATAAAATTAAAAAAAATTGTCAACAAAAAGAACAAGACACTTGTATTTACAATTTCTAAAATTATATTATATGAGGTAGTAGTATTATATATGATTATACTCTATATTATATATATATATATTTATATATATTCACATATGAGTAAATCTTCAAACTTTCAATACTGACAGTTGCTAAACTTGTGAACTGATGATTTTTTCTATTTTTCTTCTATATGCATGCAATTGTTCATTTCAAAAAATCTAAAGGGATGTCTCTGAAATCAAAAATAAAATTTGACTGCATGGTAATTCAAGGAGAATATCAGTAAGTGAAACTGAGTATAAATGGTTAAGTTTAGAAGTAGATTAAAATGTAAAATTGCAGATGAATGGAAAATAATTCCTTGATTGCTTCTATTTTCTAGGAAGGTTGGGAGCAAGGTATCTGATGATTGAAAGGTTTACCTTATGAACTTGAGGAAAATTGATATAATAGTCATGGTGGGGAATGGTGTAGGAGGATAGTTAGCTGAATTTAGAGATAATTATAGAAGTTCCAAACCATTTTGTTGCAAGATATCCAGCAGGAATGCCCAGAAGTTTGGTGGAAAGAATGAAAAAGCAGGCAGTTAAGTTTCATGCATATTAACATTGAAAATTTATTATAGGAGAAAACATATTCCACAAGACACACTGTGCATATGAAATATATCCATTCTAATTTAGTTTCAGAAATCTAAGTGAAGTCTTGGTAAAGGAGGAATCCAGAGTGGAAAATGTGAAGTATTAAACATATCTATATTCAAATGGGTAAAATGTTATTATGTTTAATATGTTTGTCTAAAATGAAGTAAATAAAAGCTACTCAAAAAGCTAGATTATATCCTAGAAAAGAAAGAAATCATGCAAATCAATTTATCTCATATATATACATATGTGAGATTTATAGACATATATACATATATATGTATATTTATACGAGATAAATTATATATGTATATATAACTTGTTTCTAAGATGCATGAAAAAGCACTAAACTGATTATTTTCCAAGGAGTCAAAATATTTCCTTTGAATATAATGTGTTTTTATTTCTCTATACTTTACATTTCCCATGTAATCTCTCATTTAGTTCACACGATAAACCACTGGGTATAATAACACTGACCTCATTTTAGAGAGAGTGAAGAAGGGTTCTGAAAAATTATGTGATTTAGCTAAGATTACAGAGATGAAATGTGGACTTACAAAATAAGTACTTCAAAATGCATTGCTTAATAAGAAAAGTATAACTTTCAGTTCAATTCTTTTATCTCTATCTAAGCCTTCTTGAGTAAATAAGTTGAACAACCCATTAAGATAATTTTGAGAAGTCATATTTATTTGAGAGGTCAATTCTTTAATCCTCTGAGACATGGGTTAATATATTTTTGCCAATAAACTTGAGAATATTCTTATTCAAGCCATAATTTCAGTGATTTTTCTATGGTAAAGCATTTCTTAATTCATTGAGACATCAATTTACTAAATTATAATGGAAGTCATTGCAGAATAATATTTTTCTCTAAAATAACCACTCCATTAATTAATCATTTTATAATTTTCACTGAAATATTAGCAATTTAGAATTTCTTTGCAAACAACACAGGACAGTGCACTTAATGTGAAAGTTAGTATATGGATGGTGATAGATTTCCAATGGCCACAATTTGTTGGCATGCAGAACTGGAAAAAATAAAACACACTCAATACAGTGATATTATCTAATGTATAAGAGATTATAGCACTATATTTACCACAGTAGAATTATGTCTCATTTGAATGACTTTCAATCCCTGTGAATTTCTTTCTCCCATTTTAATATCTAAATTTTGCTGATATACATACATATATAAGTACTATATATTATATATTATATACTATATAATATACGGGATAGTGTGTGTGTGTGTGTGCAAAAACACACAAACCAGAAATTGTTAGACTTATTGTTGATACAATTGACATTATTCTTCCAACTTATCTATTAATAATCTGCATTTACTGATAAAGTTATTAATCTATCTCTACTTTAATATTCATCTACATTTTTAAACTTTTAGGAGAATTTTATGAGAATTTAAAGAAAAATCTTTTGACATGGGGAGCTGTAAACTAAGCTATGCTTATTAGGTGTCACTAAACTTCATCTGGAAGCTTCAAAATATCTGGACCCTTCCCCCTTCCCCCTTGATCCTTACGAAAACCAATTCTTTGCAAAACTGTAGTCTGGGAAACGAATGAGTTTATTGGGCTCACTAACAGAGCGATAGGTCAGGGTTCACTTACAGGAATGTGGGTGCTGCCTTCCAAAATTTGCAAAGGAAAGTCTCCATCCATGCGTGGATTGTGATATCCAACATCCACACAAAACGCAGAGAGGCCCTCTCTATGAATTTCTCAGGTTATATGCCCTTAGCACCTTAATGCAACTAGGAATGACTGTTAGGTTGGGAGTTCTGGCTATTTCTGCCCCTCCTTTCTTGTGGAGCATAAGAGTCAACAAGCTTAGTTGTAATGATTCTAGGCAAGCAGGTCGTACAAAGCTTGGGGAGTAGGCATCTGTCCATAGTCTATATGCCTATATGCCAGAGGGTACTCATTTGCAACAGGAGGAGAATGTAGGGGAGAAGGAAAAATAAGCCATAAAGCATTGTTAGAGATGTTTAGAGATGCATGTTTAGAGATGCATGAAAGACAGGCATGTGGTGGACTATCAAATAGTGGACAGAGGAAGAGAAAAGTTAAAGAAATCTAAGAAGCGAGACATTCCAGAGCACAGTTATTAAAGTTATAAAGAAGGAAAGGAGACATCATGCTTTTATGACAAAATTCAGAAAAATGCAGACTTACAGAAATCTACGTGTCTGTGACCGAGTCTGTAAGTGCTGCACTAGGGGATGGAAATTCCAGCCTGGAAAAGTTCATCATCTCATTAATGGACTAGGAATCCTCACTATCTCTTTAGCAGGGTTTGAGTTGAACCTGCGTTCAGAGGGGTGACCCTGTGACTGGGTGATTAACTGAGCAAAACTGGAAATTGCTACCTTCATCCAGGTTAGAGTTTTATTCCATCAAACAATTCTATGCTAAGGAAATTCATTTTGCTACTATATTATTCATCCATCTGAAATCATACCCCCCCCACAATGTTTTCTGAATTAGATCATACTATCCAAATTCTTTTAGCATTTTCAGCATTTGACATATACTAGATTGCTGAGAAGCCTAAAGACTCTTTGGATTTTACCTGGGAAAAAATCTAGTTCTTTACCTTTGGGGTCTTTTACCTTAAACTACTTTGCCAATTTATAGCCCCTGTTCTTATCATGCACATTTCTGAGGAGGTTAACCTAATTGCCAACAAGGAATTGTGTTGACAACTGTTCTGGCTTCTTCCATATAGATTGAGGGTGTTGGGTGTGGTAAATGCATTACTGTAAAGTGGACCTTGATAAAAGAAATTTTTTTATGTATATGAGTGAAGTACATGTATCTATGTGTATGTTCCATGGCTAAGGAGATCAAGGAAGTCAGATCCCCTGGAGCTGGAGTTATGGGTGTTTGACACCATGTGGGTGATGGAAACTCCTCTGAAAGAGCACTCTGCAAGAACAGTCAGTGCTGTTAACCAATGAGCCATTTCTCCAGCCCATGTTGCGCTTTCACAGTGCCACAAGGTGCCAGGCAGGTTACAATGAGAGCAGTCATCAATAGTCTTAACCAGCTATGAAAGATTTGAATTATACATATCAGTGTAAAATTAGATTTTAAGCCCACACCACAGGGCTCGTGTCTACTTATGTAAACCTGGACAAAAGTATGGGGTTGGGAAGATCATACCTTGTATGGGAGGACCTACAATCTTTGTTTTATTATATGGGTATAATGTAAAACTACCTTTTAAAGATTTATCTTTATAGCCCTACACTATTGGTAACATAAGTCTTGGACTGATAGACATTTTTAAGTTGCCAAATAGTCATATAGAAACTCCTAACTTACCAATTACTGAGAAAAGTTGGGTGTGCAGGTCTTTTCTCTAAATAGGACATTTATGTAACCCCCAAATAACTGAGACCCAAAAAACTTTGAGAAAGAGAAATGGAAAATAATATGAGTCAGAGTATAAGAAAGAATGCTGTGGAGTTGTGGTTTCTGTAGATAATATGGCTGTTATACCTGCATGGAACTGATCCCACAATATTCCATCATAGATGGAAGCCAGTCTAATGAGTCCTGACTTCCCACTGAAGAATTATAAACAGTTACAATTGTTAGGGGAAGGAGAATCATATTTCTCAGTAGCCAATGGTAAATTCCCCTAGCTCAGTTAAATATCTCCAGTCCTACTCATGCAGGGAACCCCAATTAGCTGGAGTGGACCACAAAAAAATGACAAAACCTCCACAAAAGTGTGAGGGAGCCTTGTTGGAAATAAGTAGGTATTTAATGGGAGGAAAAAGGGGATAAAAGAGACTAATAGTATGATCAAAGTTGTTTACAGATATGAAATTTTGAAAGGATATACACATATGAACACATACACATATACACCTGCCTGGCTAGTGACAGAGTCATTCCAACATATCCTTAATGTATTGCTGCACTTCATGTTTTAGTTCTTAATAATAATTTTTTTCTTTTTCTTTGTTCTGGAGGTCAGACATGAACTTAGTAAAGAGTTATTTTGCAATATGGTTACCTAAATATGCTCAAAAAGATCAAAATGTTAAGAGGCTAAATTCATACATTCTTGGCTTTGATTAGCATATGTTATTTTAATATCTAGTCTGTGTCTGTGTCATAAAAATACTTGAATTAATTAAGAATTAAGAAATATTATTTACTGATGTTAGTTTTGGATCTTGTTACTAACAGAAACCTGCTCAGGAATTCTTCCTCTGGAGATATTCTACATATGAAAAACATTAAAGAAATAAAATTAAATATTGAAAACAACGACTATCATGAATACATTGAGAAATACATGATGAGCTAATATAACTATTTCACAAGTAACAATTTAATTCCTCAGATTATATTTTTAATTGGTATATTGATATGATATATACAAATTATTTTAATACTTTTTTCATTTTATATGCATGAGCTTGTATATCCATAGATGTGCCCACCCATATCTTGCAATTCTCATGGGGGTCAAAATAAGTTGTCATTTCCTCTGGAACTGGAGTTACAGATAATTGTTAGCCATCATATGGGTGTGAGAACTGAACCTGGGACCTCTGAGAAAACAGCCAGCACTTTTAACCACTGATACACATCTCCAGCCCCAATATACTACTTATTTAGCTATTTTTGACACTATTTTTATAAACAACTAAAAGTTTTGGCCAGGCATGGTGGTGCATGCTTTTAATCCTAGCACTTGGGAGGCAGAGGCAGCTGGATCTCTGTGAATTCAAGGCTGGCCTGGTCTACAAAGTGAGTTCCCGGACAGCTGGAACTACAGGGAGACACTGTCTCAAAAAGATGAAAAAAAAAAAAAAAAAAAAAAAAAAAAAAAAAAAAACAACAACAATTAAAAGTTTTAAGCACATTGTTAAACAATAACATATCTTTAATCGTGCAAATATCAGACATAATATCCTGATATTACCTTGTCAAGTCTAGAACTATTAAATGGGAAACAGGCTGTATTACTAATAGACCCTGTGGGAACATTTAATCAACTTGAAGATTACAAGAGCATAGTATATACTTTGCCTCTGCTTCAAATGTAGTAGGATGTGGCTGTCATACAATAATTATGTAAAGATATATGTGCCATTTGCAAATTATTCTCAGTGGAGACAGATGCAAATAAAAAGTTCTAGCTTTAAAATAAAAAATAGAAATTCATTTTTTTAAAAATTAATGTTGTGTAAAAATTATTGTTGTGTAAATACATAACAATTTCTTTATTAACTCTTCCATTCATGAAAAGTTAGGTAAAGTCTATATAATCACTAATGTCTAAAAGGATACAATAATCATGGGAGTAAAGAAATATATCAGATACAGTGATTCCCTTTCCTTTAGATACACAGTCATGGAATTTCTAAAAGACAAGGCCCTTTGCTCCTACTTTTGAAGAAACTCACTACTGTTTTCTAGAGATTCATTACTATATATTACGATACAATGATTATGGATGAAAATTCACACCAGCCTGTCTTATGGTTTGCATTTGTTTTCTGTTGTCTAGATAATAATCATTCCAAGTGAGGTGAGAGGAAATCACACTGCATGCTTAACTAGCTTTGCTTTTATTTGGTTTAAACATTTTTCATATCTCATTTGGCCATTTGCGTATTGTTTCTAAAGAAATTTCAAACCTTTTTCACGTCTGTAATGAACAGGTTGTTGTCTTGCTATTGAGTTGATGAGTTGAGTCATTTATATATTTCTGATAATATTATAATTTCTTAACAAAAATAAAAGTGAAATGCATGATATTCAATGCATTTCATTCAATACAATGGCAGAAGTATGTGAAGTGGTAGAATTTTAAAGGCCTGAGGTCTACCTGCCAGAAGTAGGTAAATAACAGCATGTTCTTGAAGAAATATTGGTCTCGGGATCATTCTCCTCATTCTCATTTGGTTCATGGCAGACATGATGTGATTATATTTGCACTGTCAAAGGATCTTCACTATAATACTCAGCCTCCTAAATGACCCAAAGCAATAGCAGCAGATATGAATTGTTAACTCTGAAATCAAGATTCAATCTAAATATTTCCTAGATGTACAAATATTATCTTAGATATGTTGTCTCAGTAACAGATAGCTAAGAAATCTGACACCAAAATAGGGGTCATACAGGTTTCTCCTGAGAATATGTTTCAGAAATGTTTCTGCTTGGTTTATTGGAACAGTTTGGAGAATTCTGAAGGTTAAGTCAAGCATAACTCTGGAGAGTTTAATCTATAGCAAAAGGTGATTCTTATTGGGTAGTAGAAGATGAGAGCTGACAGCAATATACACAGAGAAGGCTACACTTATGATGGATATCAAGATTTTATTGGGAAATACATGAAAAGAAATTTGTGTTGTATCATGGAAAGATATTTGTCTTCATTTTTTTCCCATTCTCTGAAATGTGTGTAAGGCTACAGTTAAAGGTGGTGGACTACTTTAATTTGTGAGCAAATACAAATATAATAAATTCCATGTAGTGATACAGTGGCATGTGTTTGTTAGGTCCCTTTAGTCAGATATATTCCATTAATAACAGGAAGCAGAATGGAATTAATTATAGAGAAAAACTTGCAATCTGGCTAGGGAAAAATAACACATTATTAAGGTTGCAACCAAGGATGTGGTGATTGCTGAGAGAGTAATGCAAATAAAATGAAGTAAAGTAACATTCTTAAGGAAAATAAATATGATTTGATGCCATCTTAAGAACTGGTCAGATTACCCATTACAAACTAAAGACTGTTTAAGTGTCAACTTGCTTGAGTGGAGAGCTCTAGCTTGCACCACTCCCGGAGAATGCCCTAACGAATTATTTCTCTGGGATTCTCCTCTTAGAATTCCTCCACACATACAATGAAAGGGCATTGCACCCATCCTACCAAGGGTCACTCATACTGCTCTTGCTAGAAGTAGATCTTGGAATCATCCATGCAATGCTGATTATCTAATCATACAGAATGCAGCAGTTATATGTTCATGAAGAATTCCATCCAGAATTAAAAGCAAAGCCTGTAACACTAGCTTATGAGTAGTAAGGCCAAACTTCCTTCAAGGAGCCAAGCATGTGATGAATGTAATGTAGAAGCTTCATTGGTAGCCTTAGGAAGATAGTGATGACAGGAGTGTGAGCTGCCTGCCAAAGAAAGCAGCAACAGCAGGACAGCAGAAAGTGAGGAGAGACGTGAAAAGATAGAGCCAATTTGTGCTCCCTAAACACAGATGCATAGCTCCCAAGGGTTTTGGAGCATACATTATTACCCAGATGCCTGAAATAGGGCTATTAGTTTGGATATCCGTCCTACTAAGCTTAAATATCCATTTGGTGCAATTTCTTGTTGTGAAATTTTCTAATCATTCTTATTGTAATGAGATACCTTACCCTGTGCTATTGAATTTTGGAAACATATAATTTATTCTTTAGACCTTTAGAAAGGCTCAGATCTCAAATATCTTGATTAAGTCTTGGTAATGGAATTTTGAATAATATTAGATATGCTAGAGATGAACAGAAATAATTTTACATGGGTGGAAATCATTTTACTTTGTCATGGGTCTTTGGAATCCTGTAGAGGATTGGTATGGTGTAGAAAATGAAAGTTCCCAAAAGTTTTTCTGGATTGTTATCAAGTTTATAATGTTATTGGAAAATGGTGGAATCTTTAGGAGGTGAAGCCATGCAGGAAGGAACAGGAAACTGGAGGTACACCTTAGAAGATTATTTTACTGTTTTGGGAAATTTATCTCTCTCTCTCTCTCTTTTACATCTTGCCCATCATTGTTTGACTAATTTTGCTCCAACCTAATCTCTGCACCATGCTGTTTGACTTTGTCAAAGTCCCAGAGCAGTATGATCAAGTAATATGGACTTAAACGAAGAAAGCATGATCTAAAATATGACTTTCCTACTGAGTACATTACATGAAGTATTTTGTCAAAGTAATAGAAAAGTGAAAACATAAATAATAACTCTTTATCAGATATATATTCACCAAATAATTTTTCTCACTATTTAGATTCTGTTCACACCTTTGTGGGGTCGGTTAATTTTTAGAAAAAAAAAGTTTCATATAGCCATACTTGTCTATTCCTTGCTTTTGTTGTCTTTGTTATTGCTGTCATACAAAAAAAATCATTGCCCAGGTCAAATCCATAACTTTATCTGTTCCATTATATTTTTGGATATTTGGATATAAGTCACAGAATGATGAGTATACACAAATATACTGGAAGGAAAATTTGTTGTTTGATAAACAGCCTACTTATACAAATTTAGGCAGCACAGCTTCTATATACCTAGAATATCTGCATATCTATATGGCAGTCTATGATCTATCTATGTATCTATCTAAGATAAACCTATCATTTAACTACCTATTATCAGTTCCAGACAAATATTAAATGCAACAATATGAGTTGAATGCAGCACAAGATAATTTTATAAAATCAAGGTACATGGATTGGGAAAATTAACATAGTAAAAATGTCCATTCTACCCAAAGTAATATACAGATTCAACATGATCCCAAATAAAATCCCCGAGTTTCTTCAAATGCTTGGAAAAAAATGTCCTAATTTCATATGGAAAAAAAGACCCAGAATAGCAAAAGCAACCCTGAGCAAAAAGAGCAATACAGGGGGGGGGGATCTCTATATAAGACTTCAAACTATACTACCAGGCTATAGTCATAAAAACAGCTTGGTACTGGCACAGAAACAGACCTCTTGACAAATGGAACAAAACTGAAGTTCCAAACTTGAGCACATACAATTTCAGCTATCTCATATTTGACAAAGAGGCCAAGAAGGCACAATGAAGGAAAGACAGCATCTTCAACAAGTGGTGTTGGCAAAACTAGATCACCATTTGTAGAAGAATAAAGTCATAGCCCTACCTCTCGCCCTGTACAAAACTCCACATGGATAAAAGACCTCAACGTGAATCTGAAAACTCTGAATGTGATAGAAGAAAAAGTTGGCAGCAGCCTAAAAGACATAGGTGTAGTAAAAGACTTCCTAAATCAGACAGCAGCTGTGCAAGAAATAATACCAACAATTGACAAATGGGACCTCATTAAACTCAAAAGCTTCTGTACATCAAAGGAAACAATCAAGGAAGTAAAGTGAAAACCCACAGAGTGGGAGGAAACCTTCACCACAGATACATCTGACAAAACATTGATTTCCAGAGTATATAAACTACTCAAAAAACAAAGAAGAAAACAAATGACCCACTCAAAAGATGGAGCAAAGAGCTGAACAGAGACTTCACAAGTGAGGAATTATAGATGGCTGAGAAACATGTTAAAAATGTTCAATGTTGCTAGTAATTAAGGAAATGCAAATGAAAACCACTTTAAGATATCATCTCACTTCTATAAGACTGGCTAGGATCAAGAAAAAGTAATGATACCAAGTGCTAGAGAGGTTGTGGGGAAAGGGAAACACTCATCCAATGCTGGTGGGAATGTAAACTTGTACAATCACTATGGAAAGCAATGTGGAAAACCCTTAGAAGACACAAAATGAAGATTATCACCTGACACAGCTATACCACTCCTGGGACTCATCTTACCACAGATGCATGCACAGCCATGATTATTGCAACTCTATTCACAATAGCAAAAAGCTGGAAACAACTCAAGTCCCCCTCAACTGAGGAGTGGATAAAGAAAATGTGGTACATCTACATAATGGAGTTCTATGCAGCAGGAAAGAAAGGTGACATCATGAAATTTGCAGGTAAATGGATGGAACTAGAAGATATCATGTTAATTGAAGTAACTCAGACCCAGAAAAACAAACAAGGAATGGTATCCCTCATCTGTGGATGCTAGTGCCAATTACCCAGTTGTAAGTATTTCTTGTGCATGGCCCCTTGAGCATTTGTCCAAGAAGTTGGGTGTGATGTATATTGGAAAGAACAACAACAACAACAACAATAACAGAAAAGACTGTGTCAAAGAACTGACTGAAACAGTGAACCTCTGCTCAAAACAGTCAACTTCCACATTAAGAATTTTGAGAAAGACCAAGAAATAGATGAAAAATATGTTTGGCAGAATGCATGAGCTCTGGTAGGGTGGGTGGGTAGGGAGAGGGACACGGGTCTAGATTTGATCAGTTACATAATCTTGTACAAAAAATTAAATAAATAAACAAAGTTACAGGATAAACAGATTAGGAGACTGAAACCAAGGTACCATGCATATTTCATAGTAAACTTTTTATCAAAAGGATATTAGTGGGCTGGAGAGATGTCTCAGCCTTGACTGGCATGACTGCTCTTGCAGAGGACCAGGGTTCTGCTTCCAGTATCCACATGTTAGCTAATAACCATCTGTAACTTCAGTTCCAGGGGATCTGACATTCTCTTCTGACCACTGAAAGTACACTTAAACACATGTTGACAATACTCTCTCACAGGTAAAATAATAAAAAAAATATTTTTAAGGCTATTACAACTGCAGCTTAAAATTGTGATAAAATAGGATCAATGAACTGACTCAGTGGATAAAAGGATGTGCTGAACAAGATTGGCAACCTGAATTTGATTCTGAAAGGAAATAACTAACTGAATCCACCAATTTGTTCTCTGATCTCCACGCATATCATTTCACGCAGGCCTACTAACATGCATTAGGTATACACATAATAATGAAAAAAGAAATAATTAAAAATGATGAGAGAATATATTGCATTGCAAATATATAAATCCAGTAAAACAGAAATTTATTTATCAATAAATATCAAGTTTATTATTTGTATATAATTAAATGTTCTATATGAGAAACGTTTTGAGATACTGTATATAGAAAGCTACTTTCTGAATTTTTTTGTGAATTTTTGAGCACAACCATAATCTATGAACAAGAAAATTTAATGTTGTCTATTATTAAATAAATTGTCCTTATGGATAGCATCACTGTAGTTTTATACCTCAGTCTCATTTTTATACCTACAATATTACACAGCTATGGAACTCCCAGAAATATGACCAAAGGACTACATCATGTTAAAGAGATACTTGCACATGCAAGTTTATTGCCATGCTTTTCATAACAAGGAGAGAAGGTAATCGGCTGAAATGTCCACTAACATGTGAAAAGATATGAAAACTGTGGAATATATACAATGTAATTTTAGTCAGCCATAAAGGAAAATGGAATTATTAGATTTGAAGGAAAACGAATGGAACAAATGTATGTCAACTAATGTAAACTTCCTATTTTGATACAGCTAGAAAAATATCAGCAGTAATGTTTAATCTTTATTGATAAGTTGATTGGAGTTGAAATTACCTCAGAGACATGCTCTGAGCATGGCTTGTGAGAGACATTTCAGAGATATTTAGCTCAGAAGGGAAGCCCCTTTGTATGTATGTATGGCATTGTCCTATGATCTAGAGACCCAAAGTGAATAAAGAATGGATAAAGAGCAAGTAAGCTGTTCAGAAGTATTCTGCTCTGTTTCCTGGAAGTTGATGCATTGTGACCAGCTGTCTCATCACAACCAATTTCTGACAATGATGGACATCCCCAAAGTGTGAGCCACAATAAACCATTCCATTCTTATGCTCATTTCATCCTGCATTTTGGCAGAGAAATGAGAAAAGTCATCAAACATTCTCTCCTTTCCCATTGTGGATTCTTGGCTCCTTTATTAATTTGGATATGAATGAATTATTTCTGGGTTGTCTGTTGTGTTTCCTTGCCCTATGAGACTTTTATGCCAACTATCATGTTATTTTAGTTGCTGCAGCAATGAAGTATATTTTCAACTCACATAGCATTGTCCTAATAAAATCTTTGATGCTTTCATATTCATTAGAGAGACTGGCCTATTAATTTCTTATTCATGTGTTTGTTTCTATCTTTCTCTTCATCTGATTTTGGCATCCTAATGAATTTACATCCTTTCCCTTTCTTTTAGATTTTGGCATACTAATGAATTTGAATCCTTTCCCTTTCTTTTTGATTTTGGCATCCTAATGAATTCGCATCGTTTCCCTTTCTTTTTTATGGGATAGTTTATGAATCAATGACATTGATTCTTTTTTAAATATCTGGTAAAATTCAGCTGTGAATATATCTGGATCTAGCTTTTAAAGGTGAAAGATTTTTCATTACTTCTGATTAACTGCTTCATATAGAACTGACTAAATTATTTATATACTCATTCTCATTTTGGTATGTCATATATGCCTAAAATACCTCATTCCTTTTTGATTTTCCATTTTATTAGAGCATAGGTTTTCTAAGATTCTTTAATGGTCTTTTGAATTTCATTGATATATTTTGTAATGTCTCCCTTATCATCTCTGAATGTCTAATTTCTGTCTTCTGTTTCTTGTGGTTAGTTTGAGTAAGGAGTCAGTAATCTTTGCATTTTCAATGATTTCAGTATTTTACTTTGATTATTTGCTTTCTTTTTTTATGCTCATTTCAAAATTTCAGCCATAATCTTTATTTTGCTTTGTCTACTGAATTTGAGTTTGGAATTTTAGTTTTTTTTTTTTTTTTCTAAAACACTATCATGCAGCAATAATTTATTTTCTTGTGATCACAATGACTTTTTCATGCACCTATTTATAATATTCTATGACTGAGCTACATTATGAATTTATGTTTCTCTTTCTTTTCATTTCTCTGTTCCTTTTTTGTTGGTGTTTTTGAGAGTGGTTGTCCCTGTAGTTTCATCTGGCCTGGTAAGCATTATGTCGACTCGGCTGGATTATATTTTAGAGAAATCCACCTGCCTCTGTCTCCCAAGTGCTGGAATTAAAGGTGTACACCATCACACCCCCCTTGATGAAATTCTTTTCATGTAATGCTTATGAAAGACTTTTATGTCATGGTTAATTTAATATTATACAACAAATTAAAAAAATACATTTTTTTCTGCAAGAGTGGATCATAATGATATTATTGCTCATGCAGATTGAAAAATATAACTTAAATTAACTCCTGATAATATGATATATTATGTAAACAATTATACAGAAATGAAGAGATACTTGTTCTCTTGAAATTATTTGTAAGTTTCTTTGACAAAGAATTCACCGAAATACATTGTCAAAAATTATGTATTCTCTTGCTCCATATACATATATAATGTATATAGATACAGATAAATGATAGATAGATAGATAGATAGATAGATAAATGATTGATAGATAGATGGATGTCATACATAGTAACTGTTACTCTAATTTTATTTTGTATTGTCAAGGGATTTGTAACAATTTTAAAGCATATTAATACCAAATAATTTCTACTATATATTTATCATTTTATTGTTAATTTGGTGGTAAAATTTATTTTAGAATATAATAAAAATAAAAAATAGATAAATAATACATATAAAGATTAGTGACTTTTGAAAGATATAATCAAATGATCAATCACAAATCATTTATACAATAAACTCTCAAATAACTACTCAGCTCACATTCAGGATTCCTCACATCTTGCTTTTTCTATTTCATGTGAGCTACTATCTGTACTATTAATAACTTAAATGTGTCTAGTTTTATATTTTATGTGACTGGAATAGTACTTTTTGTACATACACCACTAGAGCTCACATACTTATCCATATGGTTGATATAGTTACATGTATTTTCAACTTTGAGTAACATTTTATTATAAGACAATATATTTAACAGAAAAAAAAGTGTAACTCACGGATTAAAATACCATACAAACATCTGTGTCTATAACAACGTAACCTACCATAACAATTAGTACTGTTTAAATACCTATATATCTAATTGCTTGTGCTTCATTAGTAGGGTCAAAAGGTTATTTCTGGACAAACTGTCAGCCCATGAAAGGAAACAGCCAGAATTGACCAGAGTCCAAGACAACAGCTCCAGACAAAGTAGACTCTTTTTCTTCTCATCCACCTGTGCCTTTTCTAAGCCTAGGGAAAAATCTGCAGAAGAGGGGGCATGGTAGAATGTAAGGGCTGCGATTGGGGTGAATAGTGAAACTACAGCAATATAATCTGGACACTCATTTGATCAACTTGATTGAACATACGAGCGCCCCCTGCTGGATGGTGGGACCCATGGGCTGTGTGGGTTTGGGCACAACTGCTTGCAAATCGGTTTTACATGAAGGATGCTTGTACTCATAAATTATCACTTATTGTTATAAAATGTGATAATTATATGTTAAAAAATGAAAAAAAAAACAGAGAGAAAGATGCAGGACAGTTATGGCAGAATGCATGATCTGGGATGGGGTGGGGTGGGGTGGGGGGGAAGGGAAAGGGAAATATGCCTGAACTGAATTGGAAAATGATGTATGAAATAAACAAAGCATCAAAAAAAATTTTTAAATGCATTTATTAGTGATATTAATGGATAACCTTGTGGTTAATGTTTTGTGTTTATTGCAAGTCATGTTTGTCAAAAATACTATTTTGTTTTCATTGTTTATTTAATGCATATTTAATGTTCAAATGAATGGTTGCATTATGACACTTTGATATATTTCAAATATATATATAAGATACTCTGATCATATAAACCTCTCATCACCCTGTCCTTTTCCCATTCCTACTCATCCTCTTTTTCTTTTCAATACAGAATTCCATCTAATTTTGAGTTTTATTTAAGGTGAGATTTAAAATATGTGTGAAAACATGCAAAGAATATTCTTTTTAAAAATTTTTGATGATTTTTGTACTTCATACATTATCTTTCAGTCCAATTTAAACACATTCCCCTCTCACTTCCCCAATACCCCACCCCAGTTCATGTCTTCTGCCATATATGTCTTGCTTTCTCTCAGTCTTTCCAAAGTTTTTCACTGCAGGGGTTTGGTGTTTTGGGCAGAATTTAACTGTATCAGTCAGTTCTTGGACCCAGTTTTATGTTGTTTTTGCTGCCTCCCCTTTGTATTGCTCCAGCATATGCCTACATAACCATCACATGTGTATCGAAAGTATGACCTCTGAGAATAAACACTATGCTAATTCCAAAATATGTTTAGGCATTCACATTTCCCCTTTAATTTTATATTACTCTAAAATATGAATACATACCTTCCACCCATATACAGTAATTACAGAGTCTGCAAATAAATGGTAGGTCAATTCTAGAGCCTGTTAAGAGATTCACATTATGACAGCCCAGTGGCTTTCAGATAAAAATAATAACAGTAATGTTTTCAGCTTGCCTATCAACTCGGGATTTGGCGTTAGCATCCACAAATGAGGGAAACCATTCGCCATTTGTTTTTCTGGGACTGTGTTACTTCACTTAACATAATGACTTTGAGTTCGATCCATTTACCTGCAAAGTTCATGATATCATCTTACTTTACCACTGAATAGAACTCCATTGTATAGGTGTACCACATTTTTTTTTTTTATCCACTCATTAGCTCAGGGGCGTTTGTGTTGGTTCCATGTCTTTGCTACTGTGAAGAGAGCTGCAATAAATATAGATGTGTATGTATCTTTGTTTTAGAATAAGTGTTGTGGGTATATACCCAGGAGTGGTATGACTGGATCAGGTGGTAAGCTCATTTTGAATATTTTAAGGGTTCTCCACACTGCTTTCCATAGTAGTTGCACAAGTTTACATTCCCACCAGCAGTGGATAAGTGTTCCCCTTTCCCCAAAACCACACCAGCACTTGGTGTCTTCTGTTTTCTTGATATTAGACAGTCTTATCAGAGTGAGACGATATCTGAGAGTGGTTTCAATTTGCATTTACTTGATTATTAATGATGTTGAACACTTTTTAAGATGTTTTCAGCCATTTTTACTTCCTCACTGGTGAAGACTCTGTTCAGCTCTTTACTCCATCTTCTTTTTAAGAGGACTCAAGATGTTGAAGAAAAAATTTAATTGCCATTACAAAAGCACCTTTATGAAGTAAACATTTGTCCTTAATAACATTAGTAAAGAATATGCTCTAGAAAGTGTAGGTAACTGGACCTAAAATTCTGACAGCAATTAAACAGTCCCAGATGGTTAGCTGAGGCCAACATCTAATGAAGATGAAAGCCTTGTAGGTGGGGAATTTTGGACAATACTTGCAGAAATATTATACTGTGCATAAACCAAATTGAATTGTTTTCACATGATTTGTAAGGTTTTATATAGGAAAAGTTTTATTTTATCTACATTCACTTCAATTTCACAGCAAGAGTGGCATAGAATACCTAAACACAGAAAAGAGCATTCATGCAAGATATCTAACTCCATGATATAATAATGAATACATTTCAAAATGATTACACTATCATTACACCTAGGGCTTTCTACAAGTACAAGGTGGTGGTCATGGAAAGCACAGCTCCCATTATCAAGATCTAGAAAGGAGCCACCAACTTCTGTGTATCTTCTCTTTTTATATTTTTTCTTCTTCATTTTTCTTAATCACCTCTGCTGTTGTTGCTGCTGCTTTGCAAAACTGGTAAAAACAAAATTGTAATCATTGAACATCAGAATCTGGCAATCAAGACTTTTAAAAACTTCAATCATCTGGGGGTGAAGAAAGCACTGTTCAACACTTAGAACTCTGTTTAACAAACAAGGTGGTCACAAATTTTCCTTGCTTGAAGACTTCCACATCTTTCCTGATTAGGACAGCATAGGAAGTCTGACTTAGGTTTGTTTCAAAGCTAACATAAGAAAATTCTGTTTCCGGAGTGATGTGAATAGTCCAGTAAATTCCATCCAATTTCATTCCATTCATTGAATAGCCTCAGGGATTCAACATTGTGTCATCAATGACAGAACCTTGTATCAGGTCACAACTTCAACTCTCATGAGTGACATCCTTTGAAGCAACACCATCTTTCATGTAGAAAAGGTCCATCACTGCTGGGTCAAGCTCACTAATCAGAATTTCTGGGGTTTGATCTGGCTGATTGATTACTCGACTCTCAGTGAAATCCAAAGTATAAAAGTACCAATACTCAAAATTCATACGTCCAATACAATATGCAGCTCCATTTGGGAAAATTGCATTAAGAAACTCTATTTCTTCCTGGAAATTCTGGTGTGGGTACCCTTGATGAGAAGGCTTCATGAAATTCTTATGAGAATAAAAGAAGTTTTGAAGCGAGTTGAACCCACTATAATCCCTAGCAAGCTTCAACAGGGGAAGCAGTGCTTTCAGTAACAGTGTGGTATCACATGTCTTCAAAATGACACATCTCTTGGAGACAAACATGCTACTCTCACTGAGTACATACGGTCCCCGTTTGTCAGTTTTCATCACGCTTATGATTGAACATTGCACATCCTTCAAAAATACATCCCACTCAGGTCTTGGGATAGTTCGAAGATCCCCAGATCCCTGGTTGGCACAGGACTTCTGCCTGGAGATCCAAACCTCCAGGAGATTCTCGTCCCTTCAAAAAAAATGTGAAGCTTCCATTACCGTGAGACTAGAGAACAACAAATAATCACAGACTATCAAATAAATTAAATCTCTTCTCCCACCTCTCCTGCCTCCACTGCAGATTGGTATAGCTGTGTTCAGGTCCCATTTTGGGTATAATTTTATATTAACTTTTTAAAAATAGGAATAGTGGCTGTACGAGTTTACATTCCCACCAGCAGTGGATGAGTGTTCCCCTTTCCCCACAACCTCTCCAGCACTTGGTATCATTTGTTTTCTTGATCCTAGCCAGTCTTATTGGAGTAAGATGATATCTTAAAGTGGTTTTCATTTGCATTTCCTTAATGATTAGTGATGTTGAACACTTCTTGAGTGTTTTTTCTCAGACATCTCTAATTTCCTCGCTGTGAAGTCTCTGTTACAGTTCTTTGATTCCATGCTATTGAGCGGGTCATTTTTTTCATCCTTCTTTCGTTGTTTTTTGAGTAGTTTTATATATTCTGGAAATCAATGCTTTGTCAGATTATCTGCGGTGAAGGTTCTCCCACTCTGTGGGATTTCTTGTCACTTCCTTGATTGTTTTCTTTTGACGTACAGAAGCGTTTTCAGTTTGATGAGGTCCCATTTGTCAATTGGTCGACCTTAATTCTTGTGCAGCTGCTGTCATATTTAGGAAGTCTTTTCCTACGCCTATGTCTTGTAGTCTGTTGCCAACTTTTTCTTCGTATCATCTTCAAGTTTGGACTCACGTTGAGTTCTTTAATCCACTGGAGGGGGTGACTTTTGTACTGGGTGGAGGTAGGATTTAATTTCATTTAGTCTACCAAGTGGTGATCCCAGTTTTGCCACACCCAATCTTGCTGAAGATCTGTCTTTCTCCATTGTGTTTCTTGGCCCCCTTGTCAATATGAGGATGGCGTGGAAATTTTATGTGCTCTGACTTGGATCTTCGGTTTTGTTCCATTGGTGCAACAGGTCCGTTTTTTGTGCCAGTACCATGGCTGTTTTTATGACTATATGCCCTGAGTAGTATATTGTTAATCTGGTATAGAGATCCCTTCCTGTATTAGTTCTTTTCCTCGGGTGGATTTGGCTATTCGGGGGCTTTTGTTTTTCCAAAGATTTTAAGGAACTTTTTTTCCAACCTGTGAAGAAATTCTTGGGGTTTTTGTTTGGGATTCATTAATCTTACAAGAGTTTGGGTTAAATGACATTATTACAATTTTTTTCCCCAATCCAAGGCATGGGAGGTTGGTTCCCATCTTCTGAGGTCTTCTTCAATTGTCTTTCTTAAGGGTTTTAAAATGTTTTGTTGTAGAGGGCTTTGGTGTCTTTTGTTGGTTTGTTCTCCAGGTATCTTATTGTTTTTGAGGCTCTTGTGAGTGGGAAGCTTGCTCTTATGAATCTTCTTCCCAGTTGCTTTGTCTATGGTTCTAAAGAAACAACATTGTTTTTTGAAAGGTTAATTTTATATCCTGCCCACTTTGCTGACAGCTGTTAATCGTTTCTAGGAGTTTTCTGGGGAGTTTTTTGCATCCCTTAAAGTAAACAATCATATCATCAGCAAATAGGGAGAGGTTGACTCCTCGGTTCCAATTATACCTTTAAATATCCTTTTCTTGCCTTATTGCTTCGGCAAGTTGTTTCAAGCACTATATTGAAGAGAGTGGTGCAAGGGGGCAGCCTTGCCGAGTTCCACCTTTAAAGGGAATGTTTCTGTCATGTTCCCCATTTAGGAGATATTGGTTTTGGGTTTCCTGTATAATGGCTTTGATTACATTGAGAATGATGCCCTCCAATCCAAATTCCTTCAGGACTTTAACATGAGGATAGCTTGGATTTTGTCAAAGCTTTTTCAGCATCAAAAAAATTGAATGATGGTGTGGTTTTTTGTCTTTATCCTCGTTATTGTGTTTGATGATGTTTATTGATTTTCGTATGTCGAACCATCCCTGCATCTCGGTGTGTGAATCCAACTTGGTCAAGACGGATATCTATTTGATCGTGTGTGTGTGTCTATGCGTATTTGCCAGTTTCTGTTTAGAATTTTGCTCATGTGTTCATGAGGGAGATGGGGGGTCTATAATTTTCTCCTTTTTAGATTGATTTTGCCTGGTTTTGGTAATGAGAGTGATGTTGCTTCATAGAAGTCAATTTGGGAGAATTTCCCTCTGATGTAATTGTCTACAAAGTTCGAAATAGATGGTGTGTGGCTCTGTTTGAAATGTTTTATAGAATTCTTCCGTGAAACACCGCTGGGCCTGGGCTTTTGTTAGTTTGGGAGGCTTCTACTACAATCACTCTATTTCTTCATATGTTTGGGAGTCTGTTTAAGCTGTGGTCTCCTTCTTGGCCAAGCTTTGGTTGATTCCATGGATTCAGATAATCATCCATTTCATCTAGTTTGTCAAACTTGGTAGAATATAGTAGGTTCTTGTAATATTCCCATAATAATTTTCTTGATCTTTCCTTGTCCTTGTATTGATATTTCCCTTTCATCACAGATTGTATGATTTGGAGTTGTTCCTTCTTTCGTTTGTTAAACTGGGCTAGAGGTCCGTCTATCTTGTTTATATGCTTTCAAAGAACCAACTTTTGGCTTCCATTGATTTGTTTGTATTGTTTTTTCTTTGTTTCTGATTCATTGATTTCTGCTCTGATGTTTGTTATTCTTCCGTGCTGTTGCGTGTTGAGGTTTCAATTGTTGTTGCCCTCTCAAGTGCTTTTTTTTTTTTAATGATTTTATTTACTTGTACAGTCACTATGGGAAGCAGGTGGAGAACCCGGGGAAGACTTGGAATGAATAGCGCCATGATCAGCCATACCCTCCTAGGCATGTACCCTCAGAGAACTTACGCCAGCACAGCAGCTACATGCACGGCCATGTTTATTGCAGCGCTCTTCACAATACAAGGAGCTGGAACCAACCTAAATGCCCCTCAACTGACGAGTGGATAGAGAAAATGTGGTACATCTACACAATGGAGTTCTATGCAGCAATAAAGAAAGACGACATCACGAGCTTTGCAGGAAAATGGCTGGAGCTAGAGGACATCATGCTGAGTGAAGTAACACAGTCGCAGAAAAACAAACGACGATTGGTATCCCTCATCTGTGGATGCTAGTGCCAATTACCCAATTGTAAGTATTTCTTGCATAGGGACCCCTGAGCTTTTGTCCAAAGCAGTTGGGCATAACGCATTTTGGAAACAACAACAACAACAGAGAAGACTGCATCAAAGAACTGACTGAAAGTGTGAACTTCTGCTCAAAACAGTCAGCTTCCCCATGGAAAATATTGAGAATGACTAAGAGATGGAAAGCATGTCTGGCAGAATGCATGAGCTCTGGTGGGGTGGGGGAATGAGCGGGAACACGGGTCTAGATTTGTTAAAAATAAATAAATAAATAAATTTATGTGAAAAAAAATAAATAAAAATAGGAATAATAAAATTTCCCCACTATTTTTGTGAGTGAAAGTTGAACGTGAGTATGTTGGAAATAGCAGTAGATACAATTCAGAATCTTGTAGTCCGCTGCTTTCCTGTTAGAGACAGTTGAGCAAGAGCTAGCTAATTTCACCACCCATATTGTGTCTTTACTCCATCTTTTGAGTTATGTGCCTTCCTTACTTCTTTGGTTTTTGAGTAGTCTATATATTCTGGATGTTAATGCTCTGTCAGATGCATCACCGGTGAAGGTTTTCTCCCACACTGTGGGTTTTCTCTTCATTTCCTTGATTGTTTCTTTCGCTATACAGAAGCTTTTGTCTTTTATGAGGTCCCATTTGTCAACTGTTGACCTTATTTCGTGTGCAGCTGCTGTTTGGTTCAGAAAGTCTTTTCCTAGGTCTATGTCTTGTAGTTTGATGCCAACTTTTTCTTCTATCATCTTCAAGTTTTCAGGTTTCACGTTGAGATCTTTGATCCACTTGGAGTTGATATTTCTACAGGGTGAGAGGTACAGTTTAATTTTGTTCTTCAAATGTGATCCAGTTTTGCCTGTACCATTTGCTGAAGATGCTGTACTTCCTCCATTGAGCTTTTGTTTTTGGCTTCTTTGTCAAATATGAGGTAGCTGAATTTTTATGAGCTCATTTTCAGATCTTCAATTTTGTGCCATTGGTCAATGGGTCAGTTTTTGTGCCAGTACCAGGCTACCATTATGACTATAGCCCTAAAATATAGCTTGAAGCCTGGTAAGCAACCCCAACTGTATTGTACTTTTCATTCAGGGTTACTTTCCTTATTTGTGGTCTTTTGTTTTTCCATGTGGATTTAAGGATTTTTTTCCCACGTCTGTGAAGAAACTCATGGGGATTGTGCTAGATAGCTTAGTGTCAACTTGACACACCTGGGTTTAGGGAGCCTCAGTTGGGGAATTGGCTCCATTGGACTGGCCTGTGGCCACATCTGTTGTCTTGATTGTTGAGCAATGTGGGAGTACCCAGCCCACTATGGGTGGTGCCACAATGGGCAGGTTGTTGTGTACTGTATAAGATGGAAGGCTGGGCATAGGCCAGGGGAGCAAGCTAGTAAATAACATTCCTCCATGGCCTGTGCTTCAGCTCCTGCTTCCAGGTTCCTGCCCTGAGTTCCTGCCTTGGGCTCCCTAAGTGATGAACTGTGACCCAGGAGATGAAAGCTGAATAAATCCTTTCCTTCCCAAGTTGGTGTTGGTCAGAGAGTTTTGTCACAGCAATGGAAGACAAACTAGAACAGGGATTTTGATTGGGATTGCATTGAATCAGTATATCAATTTTGGTACAATGGTCATTTTTTACTATATTAATTTTTCCAATTCATCGGCATGGGAGGTGTTTCCATCTTTTGATGTCATCTTCAATTTCCTTCTTCAGGGTTTAAAATTTTGTTGTAGAGGTTTTTGCTGGCTTTGGTTAGGTTTGTTCAAAGGAATTTTATTTATTTATTTATTTATTTATTTATTTATTATTTATTTATTATTCTATTGTGAGTGGGAAGGTCTCCTTATATTACTTCTCCAATTGTTTATTTTTGGTGTAAAGACAGGCTACTGATTTTTCTAATTTAATTTTGTATCTCACCACTTTACTGGAAGTCTTAATCGTTTATAGGAATCCCTTAAGTAAACTATCATATCATCTCCAAACAGGGATAGTTTGAATTCCTCATTCCCAATTAGTACTCATCTAATTTCCCTTTCTTGTCATATTGCCCTAGCAAGCATTTCAAGAACTATGTTGAAGAGGAATGGCATAAGAGGTATTTTTTTTGTCTTTTTCTGACAGGGTCTCCTTGTAGGCGCAGCTGTCCTGGAACTCACTCTGTATCTGTAGACCAGGTTGGCCTTGAACACACAATGATCCACCTGCCTCTGCCTCCCAAGTGCTAGGATTAAGGGCATGCTCCACCATTCCCGGCTTATAAGGGGTATTCTTATACATACATTTTCTTTTTTATTTATTATTATTTTTTATGTGTATGAGTATACTGTCTGCATGTAGGTTAGTGCACTTGTGTCATGCAATGCTGCTGAGGTCAGAAGAAGGCGTCATATTCCCCTGGAACTGGAGTTAAAGATGGTTCTCCGCCAGCGTATGAGTGCTGGGAATTGAACCTGGGTCCTCTGTAACAGCAGTCAGTGCTCTTAACCACTGATCCATCTCTCTAGCCCCATACATACATTTTCATAAACATATGTAAGTGTTGGAATTGGTTATACTATGCATTAGAATTTCTAAGTCATTGAGTATAGAATGACTTTGTTAGATACTAATAAATATTAGCTAACACATAATCTAAAGTAGCCTCTGCATCCAAGGCTTCAAGTTGCCACTTTGCAAGCCCTGTCTGGTGAATTCTGTAAGTAACTGCAAATGGTGATGGACTGTTTCCCCTACACAACAACACCAGTACTGGGCATATCTGAGTCCATTGTATCCAGGGTAGTTATTCAATACATTTCATTGGCCAATACCAGAAGAATCTTTATTGACAAGAAAGGAGTGTCTGACTTGAGAGCAAGAAAAGAAGTCAGTGGGAAGTATTAAAATCTAGGAAGAAATATGACAAAAGATCTGTTGAAAAGAAAAGCAGTTACTGGATAGACAAGAATTGAGCAAGTGAAACATTTTATTAAAAGACTCCAATAAACTAAAAAGATGCAAAATGCTTAAAATATACAAAACAAAGAAAAACTCGAGTATTCCATAATCCTTTATTCTCTGTATTTTGACCAGCTGTGAGTTTCTGTGTTAATCTCCATCTTCAGCAAGAATAAGTTTCTATAATGTGAGTCGAGAACTGCACTTTTATGTGGAAGTAACAAGCCAATAGTTGTCAATTTAATACTATTTATATAAAGCAGAAGAGTACTAGTGGGTTCTCCCCTGTGGCCTCTGAACTCTATAACCACAGGGAAGAACCTTGGCTCCCATAAGAGCACCATATATGGGCTACAATTTGTGAATCAGACTTTAAATCCCATGAGAAAGTGGTTGGTTCTTCCATACCATTTGTGCCACTATTGCACCAGTGGGAATAACTTCCCAGACCAGTAATTGTTGTAAATCTCAGGTTTCACAGCTGGGTTATGTTGAAGATAACTTTTCTCTCTTGGTAACATGCATAGAAACTTCAAGAACTATGAAATCTAGAAAACAGACATGAAGCTTAGAGTTCAATAACAGCTTGATTTTTTTCCTGGTTTGTACTATGTCTCTCTCTCTCTGTCTCTCTCTTTCTCTGTCTCTCTCTCTGTCTCTCTCTCTCTGTCTCTCTCTCTCTCTCTCTCTCTATATATATATATATATGTATATATATATATATACATATATATATATAGAAAAAGGATAATAGCAAATTTTAATATAATAGTTTTATTGATGTTTTGTGTACTTCAGACATCATTTCATCATTTTTCAGGTCAATTTAAATTATTGATGTTTTGTGTACTTCAGACATCATTTCATCATTTTTCAGGTCAATTTATATTTATTCCCCTTTCCCTTCCCCACACGCCACCCCAGATTATGCATTTTGCCATAAATGTCCTACATCTTTCTCACAGTCATTTTGATGTTTAGGAATTCACATTTTCCTCCTTTAATTTTATATTACTTTAAAATATGAATACATACTTTCCACCCATATACAGTAATTACAGTGTCTGAAAATAAGTGGTAAGTCTATTCTAGAGGCCGTTGAGAGATTTACATTATAACAACATAGATACTTTCACATAACAATAAATAAAACAATAACGTTTAGTTTGTCTTTCAACTGGAGATTTGGTGGTAGCTTCCACAAATGAGGGAAACCATTCACCATTTGTTTTTCTGGGAATGTGTTACTTCACATGGCATAATGGCTTTGAGTTCCATCCATTTACCTGCAAAGTTGATGATGCCATCTTTCTTTTTTTACCACTGAATAGTACTCCATTTTGTAGATGTACCACATTTTTGTCAACCACTTTTCTGTTGAGGGGCATTTGGATTGGTTCCAGCTTTTTGCTATTGTGAAGAGAGCTGCAAAAAACAAGGTTGTCCATGTATCTTTGCGGTAGGGTGAGTCTTGTGGGTATATACCCAGGAGAGGTATGACTGTGTCAGTTGCTAAGATTATTTTGAGCTTTTAGGGTTCTAAACACTGCTCTCCACAGTAATCACACAAGTTTACATTCCCACCAGCAGTGGATGAGTATTCCCCTTTCCCCGCAACCTCTCTTGCATTTGGTGTCTTTTATTTTCTTGAACTTAGCCAGTATTGTACAGTGAGATGATGTTTGAGAGTGGTTTTAATTTGCATTACTTTCATGATCAATTAGGTTGAAAACTTTTTTTTAATTTCTGTATGTGTATGAATGTACTGTCTGCATGTAGGTTTGTGCACCCATGTCGTACAATGCTGCAGAGGTCAGAAGATGGTGTCGGATTCCCCTGAAACTGGAGTTCTCCTGGAATTGGAGTTTAAGATGGTTCTCAGCCACAATGTGGGTGCTGGGCATCGATCCCGGGTCCTCTGTAAGAGTGGTTGGCACTCAACCACTAGGCCATCTCTCCAGCCCAGTTGAAACCTTTTAAAGATGTTTCTCAGCTATCTTTAATTGCTCACTGGTGAAGTCTCTGTTCAGCTCTTTACTCCTTCTTTTGAGTGAGTCATTTTCTTCTTTGTTTTCTGAGTAGTCTATATATTCTAGACTTTAATGCTCTGTTAGATGTATCAATGGCGAAGAATTCTTCCCACTCTGTGGGGTTTTATCTTCATTTCCTTGATTGTTTCTTTCACTGTACGGAAGCTTTTGAGTTTGGTGAGGTTCATTTGTCGACTGTTGACCTTATTTCTTGTGCAGCTGCTGACTGATTTAGAAAGACTTTTCATATGCATATGTCTTGTAGGTTGTTGCCAACTTTTTTCTTCTATTGCCTTCAGCGTTTTCAACTTCACATGGATAGATGCAAAAATTCTCAAAAAAATACTTGCAAATTGCATACAGACCCACATAAAAATATGATCCATCATGATCAGGTTGGATTCATACCAGAGATGTAGGGATGGTTCTACATACATAAATCAATAAATATCATAAAACACATAAATGAAAAGAAATACAAAACTGCATGATCATCTCATTTGATGTAGAATAAGGCTTTGGAAAGATCCAGCATCTCTTCATGTTTAAAGTCCTAGAGGGAACCAGAATGAAGGAAACATTCCTCAACACAATCAAAGCCATATATAGCAAACACACTGCCAACATCAATGCTAAATGGAGAAAAATCAAAACCATTTCCCTTAAAGGTGGGAATCCAGCAAAGCTGCCCCTTTTCGCCACTCCTCTTCAACATAGTACTTGAAAAGCTTGCTAGGATAATAAGGCAAGAGAAGGAAATGAAAGGAGTGCTAATCAGAAAAGAGGAAGTTAAAGTATCCCTTTTTGAAGTTTACCTAATGGATGTTAAAATCTCCACGAGAAAACTTCTAGAAATGATTAAGAATTTCAGTAAAGTGGCAGGATACAAAATTAACCTAGAAAAATCAGTAGCTTTTCTTCACACCCAGAATTAACAAGTGGAGAAAGAACATAAGAATATAATCCCACTCACAATAGGCTCAAAAAAAATTAAAATACCTAGGGACAAATCTAACCAGAAATACAAAAATTCTTTACAACAAAAATTTTAAACCCATGAAGGAGATTGAAAATGACATCAAAAAATGGGAAGATCTCCCATGCTCATGAATTGGAAAAATTAATATAGTAAAAATATCCATTTTACCCAAATCGATATATAGATTCAATGCATTCCCAATCAAAATCCCCATGAATTTCTTCACATACTTGGAAAAAAAAATCCTTAAATCCATATGGAAAAACAAAAGACCCTGAATAGCTAAAGCAACCCTGAGTGAAAAATGCAATATAGGAGGAATTGTGCTACCAGACCTCAAAGTGTAATACAGGACCATAGTCATAAAGACAGCCCTGGTACTGGCACAAAAACATACCCATTGACCAATAGAACAAAATCGAAGATCCGAAAATGAGCTCATAAAATTTGAGCCACCTCATATTTGACAAAGGGTCAAAAAAAGCTGAATGGAGGTAGGATAGCATCTTCAGCAAATGCTGCTGGCAAAACTTGATCACCATTTGTAGAAGAACAAAATTAAACCCCTATATCTCACCCTGTAAAAAAATAAACTCCAAGTGGAACAAAAATTATTTAAATGTCTGTATAACAAACGTGCTTAAGAATGCCAAAAATGGTATCCATTGGATTTTTTATTTGTTACCTTTTGGTTTCTGGTAAAGTAACTGTATTCCTGAAGTAGGTTAATTCCATTTGAGCTCTTTGCATGTTTATATGTGTGTATTTTAATATGTTGTTATAATAGTAGATTTCTGTATAAAATTTTCCTTAATGCTTGGCACTACCCTAGATCTTCCTTTGTCCTGCTGTCTCATTAACCATCTTGTTTTATCGTTTCTGTGCCTTGTTACATCACTTCATTTTTTCTCCATCCAAAGAACTCTCGTCTGCTGTTCCTTACTACCTACATCACAACCTTTTCCCCCAAAGCTCAATAATCATTGAAGCAGAGTTGTTGTAAACATTGTAAGAGCCAGAAATGGTAGGCCATCACAAGGAAATATTTTCCTAGATATTAAAGAAGTTGCAGAAATAAACTCACAGCAATTGGTAAAGAATGGATAAGACCTATGCAAAAATAAGCCACGCAAAAATCCCACCATAAAGGGGGAGGGGAAAGTGAGCAAGAAGCTACAGTACTAGCTGAAGGGCTGTTGGTAATTGATAACTTTTGCATGATGGACTGTCAGTGTACAGGATGGCTCCTGTGGAAGAACACACAACTAAGAGCATTTTACAAAAAAAAAAATAGATTCAAAAGACCTTTGAAAAATAATACCACAAGGCATGAAGTCAGCAGCACAATATTAAGGTAATGAGTGATGGAGTTGAAGTGAGGGTCTGAATATGATCAAAGGCATTGTATGAAAGCCTCAAAGAATCAATAACTAAAAAATATAGATTTACCATGACATGCAGTGGTCACTAGATAAAAATATTCAAGAAATATAATCACAAACATGATAATCCTATAGGACACACTTAAGAATTCCTTATAACCATTTGGAAACTCTTTAGCAATCTCTTAATTTAGAGCTACCCTCCTTTGATTTTTCCAGTCAATGAAGTGAAGGCTCAAGAGTGAGATACTACTCAGTCTACTACAGTCAAACAGAAGACAAATAGCAAGCAGTGCAAAAATATGAAATGGAACACCAAAATTCTGTCAGTACTGAACTGTGCTATGCTACTCAACTGATAGACACTTCTTTACATGTAGTTCATTTCAGACTTCCTAGAAAGCTGTGCAGCAATTACTTTTGTGAAGAATATATCACTATATTATTTATTTTTCTGTTGATGAAATAAAATGACATGACCAAAGCAATTTATTGAAGGGAAAATTTATTGGCCTTTTAGAACCAGAAGGATGAGTCTATCAAGGCAGGGAAAGCATGCAAGAAGGCAGCTGGTACAGATACCTGAAAACTCACATCTTCAAATATTAACAACTAACAGAGAGAGAAACTGGCCAAAATATTAAGAACTCTTGGACTCTGGTCAATTCTGACTGTTTCCTTTCATGGGCTGACAGTTTGTCCAGGAATAACCTTTCGATCCTACTAGTGAAGCACAAGCAATTAGATATATAGGTATTTAAACAGCACTAATAGTTATGGTAGGTTACTTTGATATAGAAACATATGTTTGGATGGTATGTTAATCCATGAATTACATTTTTTCCTGTTAAATATGACAGGGTCTTACTGTGGCTTATAACATCTCTTAACCTGTAGAGGATGTAAGCTTGTGGCATCAGCCATGGGTTATTCCTCCGAGGAGAGAGCCAATTGCCAATTAGATTTGGGATATACAGGCATATGGCTGCCTCTGCTGCACAGTATTTCCAGGCAGGTCAGGTGTAGCTGGTGCTGACGGTGGAGTCTTGTTTGACCCAAGGAGACCCGTATTTGCTTTATTAGTTTAGTGGCCTTTGGTAACACTCTCTGGTGTTCCAGAGGCCATCTGTACACTTGCATGTGTGGTCTCAATACATCTTTCCCATGTTAACGTCAGGTCTTTGGCAGCAGGGCCTTATCACCTCTCTTCTTGCAGGTATCCCAGTTTAGAGGCAAGGAGCCTTTACCTTTTGTGGGGCCTTGGATCCCCTGGCCAACATCTCCCTGGTAGAATAATCCATTGCTGATGTCAGAGACAACAGCTCCAGAGAGAGTGGACTGTTTTGCTTCTCATCCACCTGTGCCCCTTTTCTAAGCCTAGGGAACAATCTGCGGAAGAGGGGGTGTGGTAGAATGTAAGGGCTGCGATTGGGGTGAATGGTGAAACTACAGCAATGTAGTCTGGACACTCATTTGATCAACTTGATTGAACATACCATCCCTCACCCTCCGCTGGAAGGTGGGGCTGTGGGGGTTTGGGCACAACAGCCTGCAAATTGGTTTTACATTATGGATGCTTGTACTCATGGATTATCACTTATAGCTAAAAAAATGAAAAAAAAACTGAGAGAAAGATGCAGGACAGATATGGCAGAGTACATGATCTGGATTGGGGTGGGGGTGGGGGGTAAGGGAAAGGGAAATATGCCTGAACTGAATCGGAAAATGATGTATGAAATGCACAAAGCATCAATAAAAATGTTAAAAAAAAAAAGATTAAGAACTCTTAGGGCCCACCCCTAGTAACATGCTTCTACCAGCAAGACTATATTTCTAAAGCCTTCCAAAACAGGATCTCTACTTGGGGACAAAGTGTTCAGATACTTGGATCATATGAGATATTCTCCCTCAAGCTACCCCATTCAACAAACAGAAATTTATACAAGTAGTGAAGAAATTAAACACAAATATCCTAACTTTTTTTTTTCTCAGCATATACATGTATGTCAGTAGGAAACTGAAAAACCTAGCTAGGTAAGCACTATTTGAAATGAAAGTGAAGCTGGAAGAATCCAAAGAATCTGTGGATCCACAACTGCGGGAATGAAACTTCGTTTGTGTCTTGAAGCAAGAACTTATAATACCTGTCCTGGGAGATCTCCAGTTATTTGATATCTCTGTGGGCTTCCAGAGTTATATGTAGCAGGAAGATTCCGGATATTACAATGATTCTTGCTTTGCCCTATCTCTGCAAAGTTCCATGCCCCATCCCTTGAGGCATTGAGCAAAATGTCACACCTCTAGCTACCTGTTGCACAAACCAGAGCTCTGCATCTTCCCGATTAGAACCAAGGTGGCTCACCCCTCCCTTCTACCTCTTCTGCCCCCCTCTTCCTTTCCCAGAGCACAGAAGCCTTCAATATATAGAACTCATTGACAGAAAATAAACGGAATTCCTATTCTCCCCATCTCTCTACATGTGGGAATCCATTCATTTCCATGGGTGATCTCCTTTGCTACCCCCCCCCACACACACACACACTTCTTGCAGGAGCAAAGCTTAGAGACTGTCGGCCTGCAGGCAGAAGACAAGTCCTGAACCTGAGCCAGGAAGGGAAGAACAGCATGTGGAATGTGATCACACGTGACTCAAAGACATTGAACAATAACACACAACGACTGAAGAATAATTGGAAAGTGAAACCACATATAAGTAATGAAGAGCATAACCTGTGCATAGACATGGAGAATTTACTGCTCCTGGATGTTGTGGCAGCCATCCTAATTCAATAGAGATCTTCCTGACCCTGAGCACACAGTTGTCTCACCATAAATTGAGTAGCACTGCCAGTGTTATAATTCCCTGTACTCCCTCAATAATTCTTATTTCAAAGCTGACAATGGTCAACATTTATGTCTTTGGATAAAGGCATGACAACAGCTGTCTCATTACACTCTAGTAACCTTGCCTGTGTAGTTAGTGTTAGACAGGTGACAACATCCATAATGGAATGATTAAGAACCCCCCCAAAGTAGAGCAGGTAGCACAAGAGGTAGAAACTATGATACAAATGTGATGATCTTTGAACATTGATCAAGATAAAAAATAGATAGGTATTGACTGTAGATGTGCTAGTTCAGATTCCAAATAAATGGTATAAAGAACTATGGGCAAAGAGCTATCACCATTTTGCTTTGCAAACTTTTTTTTTCACCTTTAGGGGTACTTAAAGCATTCTTCATATCATGCATCTATTTATAGTAAAGGAAAATTTAAATAGTATTCAAATAAGAGTGCATCACTTTTCCAGAAGTATGCAGCCTAGTGGAGGCAGAAGAGCTATTTATTATTTTTCTGTTGCTGTCATAAAAGACTGCATAGTCACTTTTCTGTTGCTGTGATAAAACACCATGACCAAATAAATTATCAAAGGAAAAGTTTATTTGAGCTTACGATTGATGGTTCCAGGGAATCAGAGTCCATTGTAGTGGGAGGTATGGTAGCTGGGGCTGGAGTACCAAGCCAAGATTCACATCTGGCAATGAGCACAGGAAGCAGAGAGAGAGAGAGTGACTGGAGACTGTGAGGCTTGTTAAAATCACTAAGCCTGCCCCCAGTGACATACTTCCTGTAGCATGGCCACACCTTCTAAGAACTCCAAGAACAGTGCCACCAACTGGTGACAAATGTATGAATACTTAAAGCCTATGGGGGGCACTCATTCAAACCACCACATTCCACTCCCTGGCCCCCATAGGCTCCCGACCATATAAAATGAAAAATGCATTTAGTCCAACCTTAAAAGTCCCCATAGTCTTTACCAGTTTCAATGCCATTCAAAAGTCTACAGTCCAAAGACTCTTCTGAGACTCAGGCCAATCTCTTAACTGTAAGCTCCTGCAAAATCAAAGACAAATTACATACTCCCAATGTACAGTGGCATCGAATACACATTCCCATTCCAAAAGGGAGGAATAGAGGCATAGTGAGGAAATAATGGACCAAAACAAGACTGAAAACCTGCAGGGCAATCACCAAGTCCAGTAGCTCCATGTGTGACTTCTGGGACTTGACTTCCAAAGGGATTAGATGGCTCAGCTCTTCCAGCTTTGCTTGCAACATACATCTCTTTCTTAGGCTGGTACCACTCCCTATATGCAGCTCTGCTTGGCAAATATCTCACAAGTCTGGCATCTCGGTCTCCGCTGCCAACCAGGCTTCACATTCACACCTGCATGCAATGTCCTATCAGGGCCTTCTTTATTCAGGGGCACCCTTGCTGCACTCTGCCTGGCTTCTGTGGCTCTCTGAAACAATGGAGGAAGAACTGATGACGCCTTCATTCTTGCAAACTTCATGCTCTAAAGCCAGAACCACGTGAATGAAACTACCGAGTTTGGCTGCAAGTTTGGGATGGACCCTGGCTTATTTCAACCACATTTGCAACTTTTCTCTGCCCTGAACTTGGAGCAGAATACCCTTTCAGTATTTTCCTTTCAAAAGTTTGGGGATTAGCTGGGTGTGGTCTTGCCCTGAAGGTACTATTTCCGTTGTTTACTTGTAAATCTCGAGGCCCTTCCTTAATCACTTTAATTTCACTTTTTCCATTGTTTACTTCTAAATAGCTAGGCCTCTCCTTAATCACTTTAATCTCCTTATCAAAAGGAAACTCTCCTTCACATGCCTTGGCACCACCTTTAATCTTCCTAGTGGGATTTTCAGATCCAATCTGTACATTTTCCATTTCTTTCTTCCCCATCTGCTCTTCTTCACTGTAGATCTGTACAATATTCACCATTAATAGCCACACCACCATTTCTACATTAGGCTGTCTTTAAATATCCTCCACCAAAGACATTAGTCCATTGCTTTTCAACTTAGCATCAGGCAAGCATTTGGGCTGTGGGCAAACTGCTGCCAGATTTTTTTTTAAATATCCCAGTTGCTGCGTAAGTCTTTATTTTCCCATGGCACTACATTTTTTGCAGCCATGCTTTCTTCCAGGCTTCTACTAGAAGGGCCCCTTAAGCTCTTCTTACAGTAGTCAACAGCCTTTCTAGCCCAAAGTTCCAAAGTCTTCCACATTTCTCCAAACATCCACATGGTCAGGTTCTTCACAGCAAACAGCTCACTCTCTGGTACCAAATTACTCTATTAGTCACTTTTCTGTTGCTGTGATAAAACACCATAACCAAGTAACTTATAAAAGGAAGAATTTATTTGAGCTTACCATTGACGGTTCCAGGGAATCAGAGTCCATTGTGGTGGGAGGTATGGTGGCTGGGGCTGGAGCAGCAAGTCAAGGTTCACATCTGGCAATGAGCACAGGAAGCAGAGAGAGAGAGAGAGAGAGCATGCGCAACTGGAGACCACGAGGCTTGTTAAACTCACTAAGCCTGCCCCCAGTGACATACTTCCTCTAGCATGGCCACACCTTCTAACACCTCCAAGAACAGTGCCACCAACTGGAGACAAATGTCTGAATACTTAAAGCCTATGGGGGACACTCATTCAAACCACCCCAAAGACCATGACCAAAATTCAGTTAAGGAAGATTTTATTTTGGCTTACAATTCCAGAGGGTAAATGCCCATCATGGCAGAATTGCATGGAACACACCGCAGGAATGCTAACAGGAGCCAAAATGTGAGACATTACATCTTAAACCACAAACACCAAAATAAAAAAAAAAAAAAAAAAAAGAGTGACCTGGAAATGTGATGAAGCTAAGAATACTCAAAGCAAGGTTACATCTCCAAAAGTTTCAAAGACATCTTCAAACAATCCCATTTACTGGGGATCAAATGTTCACTATTTGAGCCCATCTGGAAAATTTCACTTTCAAACCACCACATTCCACTTCCTAGTCCACATAGGTCATGCCAATATTATAATGGAAAATTTATTTGTTCCAATTTTTGTTTTCAATTAAGCTTTTATTTTAATTTTACTGAAATGTTTTGTGTTTCAAACGTATTTTTCAAATGGTATTAATTCCCTCTATATTTGCTTCTCTATTGTTGCAATTTTTAAAATTCCCATAGTCTTTCACAGTCTCTACACAATCCAAAAGAAAAAGTTTAAGAAATTTTGGAGGACTTAAGACAATCTCATAACAACCTACAAATGAAAAACCAAACTATATACAGCCAGTATACATTGGCTCAGAATATACATTCCCAGAATAGGCATCCCCATTCCAAAAAGGAAGGAAAAAGGGGCATATAGTGAAGAAATGCTGAATGAAAACCAGAATGAAGCCAGAAGGGTAAGCATCACTTCCTATACCTCCATGACCCTGGTCTGGGATTTTAGTTTCAAAGGGCTTAGAAGGCTTGGCTCCTCTAGGTTTGTTGCCTGAAACATGCATCTCACTTTGAAAGTTCCAGATCGTTCATGGCTCTGGCATTTTCATGATGTTGGGGTCTGCTCAAAAAGACATATTTCATCTTTACAGCTATACGCACTGTCCACTCTAAGTAACTTAGGATCCTTCCTGCAATGACTTCAATACTAGCATGTATTGTCTGGCTTCTGAAGCTATCTGAAACATGGAAGGAAGACACCATACTCATATACTCTTGTATGTTTCATGCCTTACAAGCCAGGACCACATGTACAGCATGGCCAAATTCTACTAGCATTTTGAATGGACCCTTGCCCCAAGAATCGCATTTTATCAGCTTTTGTATTTTGCTGGTTTCTGGGAGCAGAATGCTTCTTAGGTACTTTCTTTCATAAATTGTCAGTTTAGCTGGGTAAGATCTTTTCCTGAAGCTATCCTCTAATATTTCCAGGGCAGAACAGGAGGCCTCTCTTCAATGACACTATTCTCCTTAACAATCCCACCCTCTCTTCTAGCATATGCCTTGGCTACAACATTAAGCTTTCTAATTCTCTTTTGATCACCATTCTGTAAAAACTGTAAAAACTTTCTTCGCTAATTATTATTTTTTTAATTGTAGATATCTATAAGAGATGTTACTAATAACCAATTCCCGTATTCATCTTTATATTGTCTGGGCAAAAGTTAATGACATTGGATTAAGTGGCCTATGATCAGAAAGGATACAGATTTCTCCTGAATTATTTGGTAGTTGGAAGGTTAATGTGTGAATTTTCCCTAAAGAGACATGACCAAATGTTTCCATACTCATCCCATACAGGGAAGCTATAACAAAACAATGAAATTTCTTCCAAAGTCCAACCAAGTGTGCATCAGTGAGATTAATTGTTGTTACTTACAGAAGCTTGGGCATCTAACCAATGGCTATACCAAGAAGATATCTTTGTCTTCCAGAAATTATTAACTACTTATATATTTGCTGCATCTAATGCACATTCTAGTGTATGCTTTGTGAGATCCTTGTGTGTTTCTCATGTGTCTCTAAAGACCTCATAGAATACCACTAGGAAGTGTTAAAGGGGCAAAATTTTTAAGTCCTCATGCAAGTGATCACAGCTTCTATGATCTCAAGATGACAATGGTTCATCCCAAAAGGACACAAATTCACAGGACAGTTGTTTACAGAAAAACCCTTCCTTCCTGTATGTTTCTTTGGTTCTCTTGCTCCTAAAACACCACCTTTGCATACAGCAGAAACCATTATTATTTTATATACTCTCACCAAGGGACTATTTCTGATCAATGTGTGTTGTCACTCCTTTAGTTACAACTTTATGGAAAACTATAATAAGTGAGGTACTACAATTTTGTAAATAGGACTTATATTAATTTTTGATAATTGCAAAAAGGCCATCTAAATTTGAACTTCAAAGGATTCATTTTTATAGAATCTTGTTAGTAGCAGTTAGCATAATAATATTGTTATTGGATCTCGTGCTACCTGTCACCACGAATTCCAATGAACAAAACAAGAATTGAATATTTCAGCTGTACTTCATTCAGAGGCCCAGATATTTGACTAAGCAGTAGGTTAATGACCTAGCAAAACCTGACTGTATCTCCTTTCTAATCAGACAGATTTATAAGGAGAACAAAAACAGTCAGTGTTTCCAGAGATACTCGTTACCACTCTAGTCATGTTGTCAACCTCATTCTTCAGATTCATAGTACCGGTGCTACTTTAATCATTATTCTTGCACTTATCTTTCATTATCCTCCTTTTGGTCATCTGGGCTCACATGTTTTTGGAAAACTAATTCTGGTAGAGACTTTAGTTTATAACTTTGCACTTCTCCACCTGATCTGGAGAGTAATCCAGAATAAGCAACCCATATCAGTATGAAGACACAGATTCATTTCTAAACTATAATATAAAACATGACATAAACTACAACTAAAAAAAAATAAAAATTTGAGAGACAACAACGAATGAATCCTAAATCCAACAGACAGGAAAAAAATAACAAAAATCGTAGCAGAAATCAATGAAATTATAACAAAGTAAACAATATGAAGAATCAATGAATCTAAGAGCTGGTTCTTTGAAAGGATGGACAAGATAGATAGAACTCTACCCCAGTTAAACAAAAGAAAGAAAGATGAACTGCAAATCAATAAAATAAAAAAACTTAGAGATGAAAAGGAAAACATCAAAACAGATAAAGAAAAATTCCTTAAATTCTTATGGAAAAACAAAAGACCCCGAAAAGCTAAAGCAACCCTGAGTGAAAAGTGCAATACTGGGGAGGGGGGGAATTACATTACCAGAATTCGAGCTATATTACTAGCAAAAAATAAACCAGAACCATTGACCAATGGAACAAAATTGAAGACCCAAACTTGAGCTCATATAACTTCAGCCACCTCGTATGTGACAAAGGGGCCAAAAACTCAATGGAGGAAAGATAGCATTTTCACCAAATGGTGCTGGCAAAACTGGATCACCATTTGTAGAAGAACACAATTAAACATCTACCTCTCACCCTGTACAAAAATAAACCCCAAGTGGATCAAAGAGCTCAAACTAAAACCTGAAACCCTGAAGGTGATAGAAGAAAAAAATCGACAGCAACCTACAAGACATAGATGTAGGAAAAGACTTTCTGAATCAAACAGCAGCTGCACAGGAAATTAGGACAACAGCTGACAAGTGGGACCTCATCAAACTCAAAAGTTTTTGTACAGCAAAAGAAACAATCAAGGAGGTGAAGAGAAAAAGTGGGAGGAAACCTTCACTACTGATACATCAGAAAAAGTGTTAACATCCAGAATATATAAGCTACTTAAAAAACAAAGTAGAAAACAAATGACCTACTCAAAAGATGGAGTAAAGAGCTGAACAGAGACTTCACGAGTAAGGAATTAAAGATGGCTGAGAAACATCTTAAAAAGTGTTCAACATCATTAATAATTAAGGAAATACAAATTAAAACCACAATAATGTATCATCTTATTCCAATAAGACTAGCCAAGATCAAGAAAACAAAAGACACAAAATGCTGGAGAGGTTGTGGGGAAAGGAAAACACTCATCCACTGCTGGTGGGAATGTAAACTGGTAAAACTACTGTGGAAAGGAGTGTGGAGAACTCTTCAAAAACTCAAAATGAGCCTACCACCTGACCCAGCCATACCATTCTTGGGTATATACCCACAAGACTCATCCTACCACAAAGATACCTGCACAGCTATGTTTATTGCAGCTCTCTTCACAATAGCAAAGAGCTGGAACCAACCCAAATGCCCCTCAAATGATGACTGGCTAAAAAAATGTGGTATATCTACACAATGGAGTTCTATACAGCAGTAAAGAAAGATGACATCATGAGATTTTCTGGTAAATGGATGTAACTTGAAGCAATTATACTAAGTGAAGTAACGCAGTCCCAGAAAAAAAAAAAAAAAGGCGAATGGTCTCCCTCATTTGTGGAGGCTAACACCAAATCCCCAGTTGGCAGGCAAAGTGAGCAACTTCATTATAATATTTCATTGTACCCGAAAGCAGCTGTGCTATTACAATGTGAATCTATAAATGGGCTCTAGAATTGTCCTACCACTTATACTCACACACTGTAATAACAATATAGAGAGGGAGGATACGTAGTCACATTCTAAAAAACTAATGTACCCAGGTTTGGTGGCACAGGCCTTTAATCCTAGCACTTGGGAGGCAGAGGCAGGCGGATCTTTGTGAGTTCAAGGCTAGCCTGGTCTACAGAGTGAGTTCCAGGACAATTGGGACTACAGGGAGACCCTCCTCGAAAAGACCAAAAATAAATAAATAAATAAATAAATATTTAAAAGGAACGTAAAGTTACCCGACTTTATACCTGTATGCAAATTTACTGTTAAAATGTGAATTTCTAAATATGTTTAGGAATCAACCTATAGTTTATTTCCAGAATTTTTAATTTTGACTTATGTGTGGAGTGTATATATGCATATTTTGGAATAATACAAAAAATTTTAAAAAAGAAATCAGAATCAAGTCATAGCAGTAAATCTCAGCCAAGACTGTCACAGTTGTAAGGATCATTTTGTAAAAATTTTTAATGTCCCATGTGTCATGATTTAGTCTTGGAAAAAAATTATCTTTATATAACAGACGAACTTGATTAAAAAGCACGTGAGTGGGGCTTGGAGAGATGGCCTAGTGGTTAAGAGCACTGACTGCTCTTGCAGAGGACCAGGGTTTGATCTCCAACACCCACATGGCGGCTGAGAACCATCTTTAACTCCAGTTCTAGGGGAATCCGACACCCTCTTCTGACCTCTGTGGCATTGAACAACACGTGTGCGCAAACCTACATGCAGAGAGTACATTCATACATACAAAAATAAATAAATAAATAAATAAATAAATAAATAAAATAAATAAAAGCAAGTGCAGCACAGCTTTCATTCTGATTTGCTACTAATGGCTGAGTATTTACAAGTCTTCCTATCATCTTATTTTTTTGCATTCCCATTGAGTCTCAGTTACATGACACATGTTATTTCTTCCCACTCCTATTAAAAATCTGCTGAAATATGTTTCGTTGTTTCACATTGCCTAAGAGGTAGTGTTCCCTCTTCTCATCCAATGATCAGCAAGTGAATTTTGGTTTGAACTTCCTTCAGAACAGACTTTTCTCTGAAGGATTGATGATTAGTTTCATAATGGATGGCCTCCTTAAGGCACTGGGAATGAATGTTCTTTTTTTTGTATCATCTTATTGTTTTAGCTTTTCATTTATCTCATTACAAAGTAACTAAATAAATTGTAGAAATTTAATGTGTGAAGTCTATTGCTCTGTTAACAAATTAACTGAGAAGGTAATGGCATTCTGAAACAATGACATGGTCTTTATTTTTGTAGGTCAAGCAGTAAGACTCAGCTAGGAAGCCAATGTAATTATTTACTTCTTAGAGGCCATAATTTGATACATATATGGTGGTTGTATAGGCATATATTGGAGCAATACAAAGGTCAAGGAACAACAGCAACATAAAGACTGGGTCAAAGAACTGACTGACGCAGTTAAATTCTGCACCAAACAACAAGCTTCTGCAATGAAAAACATTGGAAAGACCAAGAGAAAGATGCAAGACATGTATGGCAGAAAGCATGAACTGGGGTGCGGGGGGTAGAGGGGAATGTATCTAAATTGATCTGACAGATGATGTATGAAATACACAAATTGTCAATAAAAGTATTTAAAAAAACATAATGAAAAGATCAAGACAATCATACCATAATACTTAAATAACCCATAATCTACTAAATTTGAAAACCAAGGAGATATGGAGGAATATGTGAAATAATGGAAATCCACCAAAGATTAACCAAGAAGAGATTGACAGCTTAAACAGACCCTTAATAAATGAGGAAATTGAAATTGTAATAAAAAACTTCCAAACTTAAAAAAGCCCAGGTCCAGATGGATTCACAGCAGAATTCAATAAAGCATTTAAAGAGGAACTAATGTCATTATTTCTCAAATTATTCAAGAGGATAAAACAGAAGGAAATCTCCCAAATTCCTTCTATGAAGCCAGCATCTCTCTCATGTCAAAACTAGTAAAAGATATAACCAAATAAAGAAAACTATAGACCCATTTCATTAATGAACATAGATGCAAAAATTCTCAAATAATTCTTGCAAATAACATACAGGCATACATAAAAATTTCATCCATCATGATCAAGTCATATTTATACCAGAAATTCAGGGATGGTTCAAAATACATAAATAAAAAAAGTCATAAAGCACATAAATGGACTGAAAGACAAAAACACATGATCCTCTCAACTGATTCAATTGATGCAAAAAGGCCTTTGACAAAATTCAACATACCTTAATGTCTGATGTCCTAGAGGGAATTGGACTGGAGGGAACATTCCTCAATATAATTAAAGCCATGTACAGCAAACCCACAGCCAACAAAATTCTAAATAGGGAAAATTTAGAAGTATTTCCTTTAAAGTCAGGAACCTGACAAAGCTGTCTTCTATCTCCACTCCTCTTCAATATAGAGCTTGAAATGCTCGCTAGAGCAATAAGACAAGAAAAGGAAATTAAAGAGTATTAATTAGAAAAGAGGAAGTCAAACTATCCCTTTTTGCAGATGACATGATAGGTTACATAAGGGACAGGAGAAACTCCACCAGCAAACTCATAGAAATGATTAATAGTTTCAGTAAAGTGGAAGGATACAAAGTTAATGTAGACAAATCAGAATCCTTTCTTTATACCAATAAGAAGCAACTGGAGGAGTACAAGGAGACTTTCCCATTTGCAATAGCCTCAAAAAATACCTAGGAACAAACCTGACCAAAGACACTAAATTTTTCTACAATAAAAAAATTAAATCCCTGAAGAAAGAGATTGAAGGAGATCCCTGAAGATGGAAGGACCTCCCATGCTCACGTATTGGAAGAATTAATATAATAAAAATGACCATCCTGCTGAAAGTAATATATAGATTCATTGCAATCTCAATTAAAATCCCCATGAGCTTCTTCACAGAACTAGAAAAAAAATCCCAAGATTAATATGGAAAAACAAAGACCCCAGAGAGCCTAAGCAACCCTGAGCAAAAGGAACAATGCACGGTAGATTACTATACCAGACTTCAAACAATACTACAGGGATATATTCATAAAAACAGCCCTGTATTGGCACAAAAACAGACCCTTAGATCAATGGAACAAAATTGAAAATCCGAACTTGAGCATGTGCAATTTCAGCCCCCTCATATTTGACAAAGTGGCCAAGAAGACTCAATGGAGGAAAGCCAGCATCTTCAGCAAATGGTGCTGGAATAACTGGATCACCACTTGTAGAAGAATGAAATTAAACCCCTACCTGTCACCCTGTAAAAAATCAACTACAAATTGACCAAAGACCTCAATGTGAAACTTGAAAGTCTTAAAATGATAGAAGAAAATTTTGGCAGTAACCTACTAGACATAGGGTAGGAAAAACTTTCTAAATCAGGCAACAACAGCCCAGGAAATAAGGTCCACATTTGACAAGTGGAAATGAAACTTATTAAACTTAAAAGCTTCTGTGTAGTGAAAGAAACAATCAAAGAAGTGAAGACAAAACCCACAGTGTGGGAGGAAACCTTCACCAGTGATACAGCTGGTAGAGCATAACGTCCAGAATGTAGAGACATCTGACAAAGCACTGACTTCCAGAATATATAAACAAAAAAAAAAAAAAAGGAGCAAAAAAACAAATGACCCACTCCAAATATGGAGTAAAGAGCTGCACAGAGACTTCAAAAGTAAAGAAGTTGAGTGCACACAGCTTAGATCAGGATTTCCCAGGACCACCTGAAGCACAGCCGAGATGACCCACTGGCATTGACCAGCAGCAGCTCCAAGCAGGATCCCCAAGACTGAAGCCTTCTGTCCACCAGGACCAAACACCACCTGCCTCACTCCCAGTTGCCTCCTGGACTTCCATGGCAGCAGTGGATCCCCAGTTCTATTGCCCATTGAGTAGCTGTGGATTCTGGTTGAATTTTGTCCCTCTGCCCTTGCCCAGCTCCCGCCCCCCTGGCTCTGCCTCCTGCCTGGCACTCACTCTCCTCCTCTCACAGAAAATTTTGTGGCCTGTGGCCTAGAGGGCAACCATGCAAAGATGAATCCCAGCACCCCCAGCTACCCCATGGCCTTGCTCTACTTGAGGGACCACCACCCTGATGTGACCAAGGAGATGCTCTATGAGAAGTTCATCCTGGCCCAGTCCATCCTCTCCAACCAGGTCTGCAGTGACATGATCACCCCACCACTCCTTGGGCTAGTATATGTGAACTTCCAGCAGTAAGCGGATGTGGAGCTTTGGACACCATGAATTTTAATGTTATAAAGATTAAGCCAGTTCGCATAATGAGATATCAGTGTGATCCATCACTTCGCAAAAGTGGAGCAGACATCATATTCTTTAAAAATTTGTACAAATCCATTGACAATAAAGCACTGTATGATACATTTTCTGCATTTGGTAACAACCTTTCATATAAGGTTGTTTGTGATGAAAATGGCTCCAAGGGCTATGGATTTGTACACTTGGAGACATGGGAAGCAGCTGAAAGAGCTATTGAAAAAATGAATGGGATGCTTCTAAATTATCACAAAGTATTTGTTGGACGATTTAAGTCTCATAAAGAACGGGAAGCAGAGCTTGGAGCTAGGGCAAAATAATTCACCAGTGTTTACATCTAGAACTTTGGAAAAGACATGGATGATGACCGCCTTAAGGATCTCATTGGCAAGTTTGGGTCTGCCTTAAGCGTGAAACTAATGACTGATGAAAGTGGAAAATCCAAAGAATTTAGAATTGTAAGCTTTGAAAGCATGAAGATGTTCACAAAGCTGTGGATGAGATGAATGGAAAGGAGCTCAATGGAAAATAAACGTATGTTGGTTGAGCTCAGAAAAAAGTGGAATGGCAGACAGAACTTAAGCACAAATATGAAGAGATGAAGCAAGAAAGGATCACCAGATACCGGGGTGTTGATCTTTATGTGAAAAATCTTGATGATGGTATTGATGATGAACATCTCTGGAAAGAGTTTTCTCCATTTGGTACAATAACTTTTGCAAAAGTTATGATGGAGGGTGGTCGCAGCAAAGGGTTCTGTTTTGTGTGTTTCTCCTCCCCAGAAGACGTCACTAAAGTAGTTACAGAAATGAATGGTAGAACTGTGACTTCCAAGCCACTGTATGTAGCTTTAGTTTAGCGCAAGGAAAAGTACCAGGCTCACCTCACTAACCAGTACATGCAGAGAATGGCAAGTGTTCAAGCTGTGCCCAACGCAGTGATCAACCCCTACCAGGCAGCTCCTCCTTCAGGTTACTTAATGGCAGCTATCCCATAGACACAAAACCGTGCTGCATACTACCATCCTAGCCAAATTGCTCAACTAAGACCAAGTCCTTGATGGACTGCTCAGGGTTTCAGATGTCATCCATTCCAAAATATGTCCAGTGTTATCTCCCCAGCTGCTCCTAGACCACCATTTAGTACTATGAGACCAGCTTCCTCACAGGTTCCACGAGTCATGCCAACACAGCGTGTTGCTAATATATCAACACAGACAATGGGCCCAAGTCCTGCAGCAGCTGCTGCTGCAGCTACTCCTGCTGTCCACACCATTCCCCAGTATAAAGACACTGAAGGAGTCTGCAATCCCCATCAACATCTTAGTGCACAGCCACAAGCCTGCTGTTCATGTACAAGGTCAAGAAACTTTTAATGCTTCCATGGTGGCATCTTACCCCATCAAGAGCAAAAACAAATGGGTGAACGGCTGTTACCTCTTGTTCAAGCCATGCACCCTATTCTTGCTGGTAAAATTACTGGCATGCTATTGGAGATTGATAACTCAGAATTATTTCACATCCTTGAGTCTCCAGAGTCTCTCCGCTCAAAGGTTGATGAAGCTGTACCGTACTACAAGCCCACCAAGATAAAGAGGCTGCCCAGAAAACAGTTAACAGTTCCACTGGTGTTTCAACTGTTTAAAATTGATCACGGACCATGAAAAAAAAACTCGTGCTTCACCGAAGAAAAATAGTTAAGCATCGAAAAATTTAAATATTATGAAAAAACTGCAAAATATAAAATAAATTTAAAAAGGAAAGGAAACTTTGAAGCTTATGTACCAACCAAATGCCAGGTCTAGCAAACAATACTAGTCCTAGATTAATTGATGCAAAACAAAAAAAGATAAAAAATAGTAAAATATAAAAACAAATTAATGTTTTATAGGCACTGGGAATAGAATTTTCAGCAAAGTACAAAAATTTAAAGCATTCCTTTCTTTAATTGGTAATTCTTTATTGTGGAATAGTTTAGTATGTCAGTTCTGTTTTAAGTAACAGAATTGATAATTGAGCAAGGAAACGTAATTTGGATTATAAAATTCTTGCTTTAATAAAAATTCCTTAAACAGTGAAAAAAAAACGCAAAAACCCCCACAAAAATAAAGAAGTAAAGATGGCAGAGAAACATGATCAAAAGTGTTCAATATCACTAATAAGGAAATGCAAATTAAAACCATTTTAAGATTTCATTTTTCTCTTGTAAAACTAGCTATGATCAAGAAATCATATTTTAGAGAAATATAAAATTAAAAGATAAAATCTGAATCCTGAAACATGCTTGGAAATGACATATAGTTTATTTTCAGATGACATGATTTTAATACATGTGTGACATATATAAATGCATATATTGAAATAAAATAGATTGAAGGGAACAACAGCAACAAAAGAACTAGAACAGGCAACTGATTGAAGTGGGAGAGCTCTTTCCCAAAAAAATAATTCTCTGCTTTGAAAAACTTTGAAAAGACTCAATAAAAGATACAAGACTGCATGAACTTGCGAGGGGTGTGGGGCATGGAGGGTGAAAAGAGTCTGGATTTAACTGAAAAGTGATGCATGAAATGCACAAAACTTCAATAAAATATTTTTTAAAAGAAAACAAAGTACACCAAATGTTGCAGAAGTAGTGGGGAAAGGGGAACACTCATCCACTGCTGGTGGGAATGCAAAGTCATGCAACCCCTATGAAAAGCAATGTGTAAAACTTTTAAAACACTCAAAATAAGCCTACCGCCTGACCCAACCATACGATTCCTGAGTATATACCCACAAGACTCATCCTATCACAAACATACATGAAATATATGTTTATTGAAGCTTTCTTCACAATAGCAAAGAGCTTGAAGCAACACAACAATCCCTAAGCTGATGAGGAGATAACAAAAATTTTGTACATATACACCATGGAATTCTATGCAGCGGTAAAGAAAAGTGACATCATGAACTTTGCAGGAAAAATGATGAAAGTAGAAGCCATTATGCTAAGTGGAATAACACTGTCCCAGAAAAACATGTGTCCCTCACTTGTAAGATGTCCCTCACTTGTAAGGCAATTCTCTATTTATAAAGCAAACAATAATTTTTCATAAATATAATACCTTATGTTACTCATCAACTTATTGTGTAATGTGGGAAGGTAGTTTATCTGCATACAACTCTACTGTCAAAATGTGAATCCATTTTTTTAAGCCTACAGCACCCGGTATTCCCAGGCGGTCTCCCATCCAAGTACTGACCAGGCCCGACCTTGCTTAGCTTCTGAGATCAGACGATATTGGGTGCGTTCATGGTGGTATGGCCGTAGACAAATGTGAATCCTTAAACATCTTTTGGAACCTATAGTTCATTTTCAGATGTTATAATTTTGGTATATGTGTGGCATGTATATACCCATATTTTGAAGTGACACAAATTGGAAAGAATAACAAATACTGGATCAAAGAACCGACTGAAACTGCAAACTTCTGCCCCAAAGATTAAGGTCTGCATTGAATAATTTAAAAAAAGAGAGACTGAGAAAAAAATGCAAAACATGTGTGGCAGAATGCATGAGTTCTTGTGGGGTGGGTGGCAAGGTAAGTGTCTAAATTTGATTAATAAATATTGTATGAAATGTACAAAACTTCAATATCTTTGTTAATATTTACCTAACAGTGAGAAATATATATGTATATAAATGCTTAGTGCAAATTATTAACTGTTTTATATAGTCCCTAAATGAAATCAAAGAAACAAGAAAATAAAGGAGCAGATGAAAAGATGGGCTATAGACCTTAAGAAAGACTTCTTAAAGGAAGAAATAAAAATGGTTATGAAACACCTTAAAAGTGTTCCATATATTTAGTAATTTGGAACTGCTGATTAAAAAAAAAAAAAAAAAGCACGTTAAGATTCCATTTTCCCTTTGAGTCGCTAAGATCAACAGAATGGGAGAAACTAAATGCTGGCCAGGGTGTAGAGGAAGAGGAATTCTCATTCATTGCTAGTGGGAATGCAAACTTTTGCAACCAGGATGGAAAGCAGTATGGAGAACTTTCAAAAAACAAAATTAATCAACTGTTATGATGTACTTACACCGCTCCTTGGCATATATCAAGAGGACTCATCCTGGTGTAGGGATACCTACATCTATATTGCTACTCTCTTCACAGTAGCTAAGAAATGGAAACAGCCTAAAAAATCTTCTTCAACTGATGAATGGGTAATGAAATATGGTACATTTACACAATGGAGTTCTACTATACAGCAAGAATACATGAAATTATGAAATTCACAGCTAAATAGATGGGATCAAAGAGAGTTATACTAAGAGAAGTAACACAAATACAGAAAAGCAAGTGAATTATATGCTTCTTTACTTGCAGATTGTAGCACCAATCCCATATACGTGAATATATATGATGATATAACAAGAGTCAGGAAAAAAGAAAGGAAACATGAAGGTAAAGGAAAAGAAAGAACAAAGAAATGGATAGCTGGGAACAGATGTTACTGGGGGCAGGTTGGGGAAAGTGAGTATTCTGCTGAAATTGGAAGAGGGAGAGACATGCATGGGGCCATGTTTTGGAGGAGAGGGAACTCAGTAGATAGGGGAAGGTGGGAGACGGGTATTATTGGGTGATGGTGGGATAATGTGGGCACTGAGAATGGAGAGGAGAGCAAGAGTTCAGATGGTAGGAAAAAGATTAGAGGTGAATGAATCTTGGGGACTAGGGAACCCAGAGGGAAGTGTGATGCTCCTGAAACTCCCTGAGGAATGTGCATACAAGATTTGAACATTAGTGCATGTGTAGACCCTGGAGATATATGGCAAGGGGCACAGTGGCTTCCTTTGAGTGGTTGGTCAGAATAGTCAAAGAGACTCCCAAAGTAACACAGAATATTGCCAGAGTTCTTTATTATCTCTCAAAATTCAAGACAAAAACCTTACTAATGAAGACAGGGCAAACCTCAGACACAGGATTTGGAGCAATGGAGCAGGAACTGACCTGGAAGCCATCTATTTGAAGTTTAGATCTCTTAATGTTAGATGATAATATGAAAACTGCTAAGGGAGAAAATTCAGCAATGTTCCAACCCAGCCCTAAAGCCTAATAACCATAATGACAGACACAGCAAACTAGCTCTACTGATGAAGCAATGGCACTGTTATCTGTGTGGGGGTAATCAACAGGTATCTAAATGGACTTGAACCCCTCTCATGTTCTGTGCTGTAAACACTGCGAAATAGACATGGATGGAGAGGATACACATAATAAATAAATCCCTATCTCTGTCATATCTCTAGATAAATGAAATTCCACGAAATATGATAAATTTGGATAGTTATATTTATAGACAAGCATACTGCTCATCACTAATTAAAGAAGCTTTTTTTTTACAACACATAGAGGCTACTGCAGAATCTCACAACTGCTCAGACAGAGAAAATATATGTCTGTGAGATGCCCAGTCTTAGCTGACACATCTACCATTAAAGCTGTACCCCTAAGGGTCACGGATATTAGGGCAATGAGGAGAAGAGAGAAAAGTAATGCAGCCCCAATTCTCTCCAATGTAGCTTCCTTATACAACAATGTACAATGCACACAGAAGAACACAACTGGCCAGGTTTTGATGAACAACAGACTGCAGAATGTGAGCTCCTTAATAGCACTCCTATATTAAACCACACCTACCCGTGGCCTAGGGACCATTACAGAAGAGGGGGTGAAAGATTGTAAGAGCCAGGACTGGTTCATGAACATAGGCAAGCAGAGGTTTTACGGCCACTGGAAGCTTGTTCATGTGAACTTTTAACAGTGTTTGCATCGAGCACATGACCCATGCCAAATAATCAGATAAGGCCCCAGGGCAGAATAAAAGGAGTGCATTTTGTGCTGGCCATAGACTGAGGACTATTGGAGTCTTATTACTACTAAGTGAGAGAGAATTATGCCTCACTAACAATCTCTAGAGATGCTGACTATAACCCAGTGGAGGTATTTGCACTCAATGGCATCTGGGGACAAAGGCCTCACTGGATAGTAGTTATCATATATGGCTGAATACAAGAGGTCCAGTGTAGGGCGTGGATGGGGTGTTGGAGAGACATGGATATGGGAGGAGTTGTAAACACAATTAACAACTGTTGTATGAAATATAAAAAGACAGAAAAAATTATTTTTTACTGTATTTTTTAATTAATGTTTTGTGTATTTCAGACATCATTTTTCAATTCAGTTCAGGAATAATCCCCTATCCCTTCCCTCCACCCCACCCCATCCCAGATCATGCATTCTGCCATAACTGTTCTTCATCTTTCTCTATTATGTGTATGAATGTACTGTCTGCATGCAGGTTGGTGCACCAATGTCGTGCAATGCCACAGAGGTCAGAAGAGGGTGTCAGATTCCCCTGGAACTGGAGTTAAAGACCGTTCTCAGCCACCATGTGGGTGCTGGGAATCGAACCCAGCTCCTCTGCAAGAGCAGTCACTGCTCTTAATCGCTAGGCCATCTCTCCAGCCCCAGGATTTTTCTTTCTTAAAAGATGTCATGTTTACCTTAAGAAAGTGCTTGAAGGATCCTCCTCGGCAATCCCAAACAACCATCAATCCCGCACTTTTGCTCCACATTGGGGTCTTTCCCTCCCTTGGTCCCCCAAATGAAGTTCAATAAGCAAGTGTCCTGTCCTTTTCCCCCTGTACTGGCCTCCATGATATAGCCCAGGTAGTCCAACAATGGCAATCTATATTCTGACGAGGCTCAAATCCTCTTAGCTATTTAGTCCACAAGCTGGGTATCTCAGTAGTCCCCATCTGGCATTGAAGAATTGGAGGATTCTTGGAGAGACATGGGTTTTCAGTCCATATTGAAAGGTTAAAAAACTGTATCTCATGTCTTTTAGGAGTGCCTTAGAGTGATGGCAGCCACAGAGTAGATGCACTTGCCAGTAAGAATTGAAGATAGGCCAAACAACAGTACTCTCTTTTTTTTTTTTTTTCTTTTTGTCTTTTTACTAAGATCTCAAGTTTTATGTCTGCAGTACAGTTTCTCTAGTGTTGCTGATTATTTATATTTGGTTGTACTTTCTTTTTGGATGTGTAAGGCCACACAGTTAGCCCAGATTAACCAAGGATTTTGTTTCTCAAGGTCAGTTGAGGACCTGGTCCTTAGGGATCTCTCGGGTTTTTTTTTTTCGGGGGGGGGGCTTGAGGAGGGCGGGAGCACCTTGCTCCTTTCATCTTTTCATTTACCAGGTCAATCCACTTGAGGACAAAATCAGGTCCTGCTAGTCCAGGCTTCTTTTTCTGAAGCATGAACAGGTTTTCCTCTTTATAAACTGGAAACTGGCTAAAGTGCCATTAGTGGCTCTCCAAGACCTCCCTGAAAAGGAAGACTGGTGACCCACATTTGTAGGACATTTCAAGAGATGCCCCCATGCATAATTCCCTAAGACTTGGTTGACCTCTGAGGACAAGGAACAAAGTTATCCCTTAGGTCCCTCAGCCAAATTGGTATGGGTGTTAAGTATGGTCCTTAAGCACCCAGAAAGGCTAAGTTACACCAGCCCATTACATTGCACCTAAATTGTATCCTTTGGAAACAAACTCTATGTTTATTCCATACCATATTTCTTGATTTGCATCTTTCCATTTTAATCCCATATTACTCTAAAAGATGCATACATACCCTCAATTATATACCAAAAACTCGAGGTCTGAAAATAAATGTTAGGTCAGCTCTAGAACCTGTTTAGAGATTCACAATGCAAGAGCCCAGTAGTCTTTAGATCATGAGGAATATAACATTAACATTGCTCAGTTTGTCTTACAACTAGGTACTTGGTACTAGCATCTTTTTGTTTATTTCTGGGATTGTGTTACTTCTCTTAGCATAAAATCTTCTAGTTCCATCAATTTACCTGCAAATTTCATGATGTCATGACATCATGTATAAAATTCTTTAAAAAATGTTTGTGTTGGGGCTGGAGTGATAGTTCAGTGGTTAAGAGCCCTAGTTGCTCTTACAGAGCACCTGGATTTGATTCATAGCGGCCATGTGGTAGCTATCAACCATCCTAACTCTAGTTCCAGGGGTCTGATGCCCTCTTTAGACCTCCATAGGCATTGTTCTAGTTTGTCTTCTGTTGCTGTGACAAAACACTCTGAACGACACCAACTTAGGGAGGAAAGGGTTTATTCAGCTTACATCTCCTGGGTCACAGTTCATCACTTAAGGAGCCCAAGGCAGGAATTCAGGGCAAGAAACTGGAGGCAGTAGCTGAAGCACAGGCCATGGAGAAGTGCTGTTCACTGGCTTGCTCCCTTGGCTCATGCCCTGCCTGCCTTCTTATACCGTACACAACAACCTGCCCAGGGTGGCACCACTCATTGTGGGCTGGGCCCTCCCACACTGCTTGAGAATCAAGACAATACTCCACAGATGTGGCCACAGGCCAATCCAATGGAGCCAATTCCCCAATTGAGGCTCCCTCAACCCAGGTGTGTCAAGTTGACACTAAAGCTATACAGCACAATTGACCCCTTGTCAATTTGACATGCAAAACACATCACTATTAAATCACCACCTTTCCAGTTCTTATCCCCAAAGTAAAATCTTAACATTAATCACAACCTAAGACAGTGCAAACTTAAAAGCCACACCGTCCTTAAAATGTCTAAACACCTAATAGTTCACGGTCTGTTAAAAGTCTCTTAACAGTGGGCTGCTGTAAAATCCAAGACAAGTACTGTCGTATTTGAAAGGGAAGAAACAGGCACTCTCAAACAAAACCTAAGTCCAGCAAAGTAGCTCAAGGCTGGACACCTGGGATTCAGTCACGATCTCCTGGGTTCCAAAGGGTTTCGGCAGCTCCCCCTCTCTTACTCTGTTGTCTATGGCACACACAGCTCACCTTGCAGGCCCAGGCTGACTCCATTCCACACCTTCCACTGCACTTGGTGGTCTTCCCAAGGTCCTGGCATCTCCAAAAAGCTGAGGTCACCACTGAAATTGAGGCAGCACCTTCAACAATGGTCTCTTCTGACCTCTCCTGGTGCAAAGCCTCAGCTTCTCTCCATGACCCCTGCAATCCTGGGGTCTTCACTGTGACCACGGTGCACTTCCACGAATGGTCTTTCCTGACCTCTCACAGTGCCAAGCCTCGGCTGCTCTCTGTGACCCCTCAAATTTCAAAACTGGAACCATATAGGAGACTCTTACATGTTACCAAGTCCTGCTTCGGGCTCGAGATGGAGGCTCAGGCCCCTTCTGGATCACAGCTTTTGAGTGATGACCCTGAAGAAATTATTCCCAGAAGTTTTCACCACAATGATGTTGGTCTCTTGTTACTTACAGCTGATTTTTCAGCCCCAGCTAACCAGCATCAATTGTCCCAGTACAACAAATATTTCACTTCAGGTTCTGGTCTCTTGTTACTTACAGCTGATTCTTCAGCCCCAGATTACCAGAACCCACAGATTACACAGTCCTGATGATCTCTGCTCCCCTTTGAAACTATAAACTTCACAAGCCAGGTCTCCATTTTCTACAACTCTTTCAGAGAAACTGTTCCAAGTTCTACAGCCACGATCTTTAGGCATTCAAAACTTTTTCTAGTCCAAAGTTCCAAACGCTTCCACAATCCTTCCCCAAAACGCCAAGGTCATGTCTGCTACAAGCAATACCCCACTCTCAGTACCAATTTCTGTTTTAGTTTGTCTTCCATTGCTGTGACAATACCCTCTGACCGACACCAACTTGGGGAGGAAAGGGATTATTTAGCTTACATGTCCTGGTTCACAGTTCATCACTTAAGGATCCCAAGGCAGGAACCTGGAGGCAAGAGCTGAAGCACAAGCCATGGAGGAATGCTATTTACTTGCTTGCTCCCATGTCTCAGGCCCAGCGCACCTTCTTATATGGTACACAACAACCTGCCCAGTGTGGCACTACTCATTGTGGGCTAGGCCCTCCCACACTTCTCGACCATCAAGACTATACCCAATTGAGGCTCCCTCAACCCGGGTGTGCCAAGTTGTACACTAAAGCTATCCAGCACTAGCATTGAACAATACCTATAGCAAAATGAAAGTAGAAGTTTTCTTTTGCATAAATGTCAATCCCCAAAGGATCAAAGATATCAATATGATATCAGAACCTCTGAAACTGTTAGAAGAAAACATAAGCAGTACCCTATGAGATATATTTGTAGGAAATGACTTTCTAAGGTGGCCATCAGTTGTTCAGGAATTAAAGCCATCAATCATCAAGTGGGACCTAATTAAAATGAACAATATCTGTATGGCAAAAGAAAAAAAATATATCAAAGTGAAAAGAAAACCCACAGAGTAGGCGAAAATCTTCACACATGTGACAGAGGTTTAAAATCTACATTATATAAAAACATAAAAAAGAAACAAAAGACACAATTAATAAGTGTTTATGAAACTAAACAAAGAATTCTCAAAGGAAAATAAAGATGGCTATGAAACAGATTTAAAAATGTTCAATGTCATTAGCAAATACATAAATGCAAATTTAAACCATTTTAAGATTTCTTCTTAACCAAGCCAGACCAACTAATATTATGATAACAAATGATACCAAATGCTTGATAGGATGTGGGGAAAGGGGAACTATCATTAATTGTTGGTAGGACTGCAAAATCTCAAAACCACCATGGAGAGCAATGTTGAGAACTCTTAAAAATTAAAAATGAACCCACCATATGATACAGTTATAGGACTTCTTGGAGTATATCCATATGACTCATTGTATTGCAGAGATGCTTTTATATCTAGAAATGTTTCTGTTCTTCACAATAGCTAAGAAATGGAAGCAAGCTAAATGTTCCTCAACTGAGCAGTGGGTAATGAAAATATAGTACATTGAGACAATCGAGTTCTACTCAGCTGTAAAGAAGGTTGAAATAATGAAATTTTCTTGTAAATGGAGGGAACTAGAAGCTGTTACATTAAGTGAGGTAGCACAGACTCAGAAAAAAATGTCAAATGTTCTCCCTCATTTGTGAATCCCAGCACCAGATCTTATATGTGCTTATGTAACCTGATGTAACTGTAGCACCCAGGGAAATGGAAAGTTACCAGGGAGGTAATGGGAAAGAAGGAACCTGAGAAAGAACTGTAGGAGACAGGTGTTACCAATGGTTGAAGAGTAAAATGGGAGTATTTAAACGGGAGGACAAGAAGGAGGTTTATACAAGGAACTATGGGGATAAATGGAAACACAAGAAGCACAAGAGAAATGGAACCATAGGAGAGCTATCATAAAGACTACAATAGAAGAAAATTGGGATACTTTAACTGGGGATGCAGGAGGAGGGATTAGACCGAGAGAGTGAGGTGAGGTAATTAATGCATAGCTAGTGTTAATAAAGAGAGGGAACATATTAGCTCATGAACCTACTGAAATTTACAGACAAAATATGTCTATATGAATCCATGTGTATAGCTGAAGGCAATATAACAAGAAATACTTACAGACATGAGAAAACTCTTCATGTTGTTGGCTAGGGTGCTGCAGGAATGTCCCCAAGTTACAAAAGCTATTACATCCCCTGAGTACCTTCCAGAACTTGAAAGACCCCACTGCTGCAGAAAGGACATACTTAGGACAGGTAATTTGGAGACATAATCATGGAACTGACCTATAAGACATTGCTCTGAAGACTAAGTCTCATATTTTTGGAGAACACTATGCAAGTAGCAAAGGGAGAACATTAACTGTTGGTCCTATTCCAGCTTTAAGGCTTAGTAACTGCAATGACCAGCACGTGAAACTATAATGGGGCATTAGTGGCAGTTTTATCCTGATGGTAACAAACAACTACCTAATAGAACTTAAAGCCCACTCAACAGGAGGGAATTCATGTGTGGTACTGTAAACACAGTCAAATACACATTGCTGGAGAGATTACAGATCTTAGAGAAAAACCCAATGCTGTCACATGCCGGGATAAATGTAATTTTCTACTACTACTCTGTGCTCAATATGGATCTGTATATTATTAGAGATATATGCTAGTCACCACTCATCGAAGAAACATTTTGCAATAGACAGGGACTATTAAAGAGTTCTACAACTGGTCAGGTAAATAGATTTTTTGTGTTTCTGAAATATCCAACCCTAAATGAGTCATCAACAGTGGAACCTGTACACCTAAGGCTCACAGATCATATTGGAACAAAGAGTAGAGAGAATACTAATGTTTCTCTCATCTCTCATTAATGAAGCTACCTCAATCAACAGAAGGCAATCACCACATAAGGCTACAGATGGCCGAAGCATAGAGAATCAGAGTCTGTAGACTGCTAGTCCCTGGTCAGGACTTTGAATTAAATCTTCAACCATCAGGTCTCAGAGACAAATGCAGAAGATTGTAGGAGCCAAGGAAGTAGATACATGACCATATGGAAATTGAGTCTCACCAGCTCCTGGGATCTTGTTTATATGAACTTACAGTAATGGTGTCACCATATGCAAGAGCCATGCAAACTCAACCAGACAAAACCCCAGGATAGAAGTGTGGACATTTGCATCAGGATGCAATTTACCTAAAGAATGATTGGGCAGCTGTTTACTGCTGGGTGACAAAGAGCTGATCTTCTTTTAAATGAATTAATTACTCTAGAAAGGCTGACTAGATATCAGTGGATGAATTTTCACTGAGGGAATTCTAAGGATCTTAACTTGACTCAATTCATGTTAACATGAATGAAAATGTGCAGGAAATGCAGCGGAGGGTGCCTATGGGAAAGTACCTATGAAGAAAAGGGTATAATTTTGATTATGATATATTGTAAGAAAGACACAACAATTCAATAGAAATTTTTAAAAATACCTAGGAAAATCCTGGAGTATTTCAATCAGCGTTAAGTATATATTTGTCTTTTACCTCTGTGATATAGTTGCTTCTTCTTCTATATGAACTTAGTATGTTATCTGTGTTTACCTTTCAACTTATTCACCCAGGACTAACTAGTAAGTTTATACCATTCCACATGGCAGCCTGTAAATGTAGATGATTAAACTTATTTTCCCAAGTCAGATGGTTTATATCTACGTCCTAACTTGTTTAATAATTTGCCATGCCATGTATTCTTGAGCACACAATTTAAACTCAATGTGATTTGGTTGTTCTGTTTATAAATTTATAAAACAAATAACACACACCATCAGGTTTCATGGGGATTTAATATATATATTATATATTATATAATATATTATATTACATAATATATATTAAATATTATATATATATATTAAATATTATATATATAT
>VZQC01009973.1:1009947-1057865 GCA_009823505.1 Rhizomys pruinosus
TATATATATATATGCTTTAAAAGTTTTGGGCATGGGGAGAAGGTCACATATGCTCTTTCCCTGAAACTAATATTGGCAATATCTTATCTGAGTAAACTTGTCCTACAGTGATATCCCAGGACAGCTGACACAATTTCAAATGTAATGTTTAAAAAGATGACTTTTGGCCTGTAGTTCTTTGCCACAGAGTTTATATACTATTAGAAATCATGCTCCATAGACTTTGCAAAGAAAAAAAGTCACTAAACCCATGCAGCATAGAAAAATATTCCTATGTGTTTCCTTTATTCACTCTGCCATTAGGGCTGGCATCACACAATAAATTGTACTTGTCCTCCACATTTGATTTTTAATGCCAAACATCATTTTCTCCTTACACCTTTAACATCATGCTACGATAGACATATATGAACTTCGATTTGTTATATTTTCCTCTCTTTTAAAATATTTTATTTATTATTATTTTCATTTGCATGAGTGTACTTCCTGCATGTGTGTAAGTGCACCTGTGTAGTGCATTGGCCACAGACTTCAGAAGAGGGCTTAGATCACCTGGAATGGAAGTTACAGATGATTGCTCTGATTCCCATCTGGGTTCTGGAATCAAACCCAGGTTCTCTGCAAGAGGAGCCAGTTTTCTTAAACACTGAGCCATCTCTGGATTCCCTTAAATATCTCCTAAAGATAATTTATTACTATAAACCAAATTGGGTAAGAAAATTACTTTGATATTGAAGCAAATATCAAAGCCAAGCATGAAGCAAAAAGTAATTTGTTTATTCTTTTTATGCAAATCGTATTATGAAGTCTATACCTTTATAATATTTAATGAACGACAGCCTTCCCAATACTATTTACTAGCTCCTTGAGAGTATTACTTTCTTGTTTTTATGTTGTGCCTGAAAATTCAGATATCTCAATTGAAAGTATATTAGCCAGGAGTGGTGGTGCACGCCTTTAATCCTAGCACTTGGGAGGCAGAGGCAGGCGGATCTTTGTGAGTTAAAGGCTAGCCTGGTCTACAGAGTGAGTTCCAGGACAGCTGGGGCTACAGGGAGACCCTGTCTCGAAAAGACAAAAAAAAAATAATGAAAGTATATTAATGATTGAATAGCAGCCTTAGACATAGATTAGGATTATGTTTAGGAAGTCGTTATTTATGTGAGAATTAAGTGAGACATTGATACTAATAATTACAGTGGACTACGTATGTATGTGACTTTATTTAGTTTCACTTTGTAAATGTCTGTATGTGTGTTGGTGGGTGGAAAGATAATTATGGCACGTATGTGATTGTCAGAGGATTTTATGGAATTCATTCTCACCTTCCACAATATTAAGGCAGTATCTCTCATTTCTGAAACCAAGCGGCCATGATATATGGCCGACAAAATTCCAGCATATCCCTTCATTCTGTCTCCCAATTTGCAATAGATTTTAGTTGATAATGAAAAAAACTAAGGAGTACTAAGATTAATGGTGTATGTCTTGGCATCTAACTTTTTAAATGTGGTTTCCAGGCATTAACTCAAGTCATAGTACTTTGGGAAAAGCACATTTTTTCTGGAAATTACTTTATTTTATTTTATTTCTTTTTTATTTCGTTTTTTAAAAATAAGTAATACTTTATGAGTACAAGCATCCTTCATCTCCATGTAAAACCAATTTGCAAGCAGCTATGCCCAAACCCACACAGCCCAAGGCTTCCACAACCCTAGCTGGAGGGGCTTGTATGTACAATCATGTTGATCAAATAAGTATCCAGTCTATATTGCTGTAGTCTCACCATTCACCCTAATCACAGCCCTTATATTCTACCATGCCCCCTCTTCTGCAGATTTTTCCCTAGGCTTAGAAAAGGGGCACAGGTTGGCGAGAAGAAAAACAGTCTACTTTCTGTGGCGATGTAGTTTTGGACTCTAATCAGTTCAGGCCATTTCCTTTCATGGGTTGATAGTTTGTCTATGAATAACCCTTCAATCCTACAAATGAAGCACAAGCATTTAGATATATATAGGCATTTAAACAGTACTAATTATTATGGTAGGTTACTTTGCTATAGACACAGATGTTTGCATGGTATGCTAATCCATGAATTATAGTTTTTCTGTAAAAGATGACAAAGTCTTACTGTGGCTTATAACTTCTCCTAACCACTAGAGGATGAAAACTTGTGGCATCAGCCATGAGTTTTTCCTCCAAGGAGAGAGCTAATAGCCAATTAGATTTGGGATATACAGACATATGGCTGCCACTGATGTACAGTATTTGCAGGCAGGTTAGGTGTAGCTGATGCTGACGGAGGAGTCTTACTTGATTCAAGGAGACCAATATTTGCCTTATTGGTTTAGTGGCCTTTTAGTATCACTCTCTGGTATTGCAGAGACCAACTGTACACTTGCAAGTGTGGTCTCCATACATCTTTCCCATGCTTGCACCAGGTCTTCAACAGCAGGGCCTTACCACCTCTCTTCTTTCTGGTATCCAAGTTCACAGGCAAGAAGCCTTTACCTTTTGAGGGAGGGGGCTTGGACCCCTGGTCAACATCTCCTTGGCAGAATAATCGATTGCTGATATCAGAGCTCTCCTATATTAATATATTTTGCTTAAACACACAGCTTAAAAAGACTTTAGTATTACATTTGACTCTGAATGAAGAATAATCTTTTCACAGTTCATATGTCTATTAGTCAATTAAAGAAAGCAGTTATGGCAGTTTTATAGGAGATTACCTCTATAACCGTCAGCTCTAATTAAAGTTATAGAATGACTTCATTACCATCATGTTTTTCTTTGTTCTATGAAAAGGAGGTAAGAAAGTCTCTCATAGTAAAACTTTGCAACACCTGGAGAGTTAGGTTCATTAGGACTCATTATAAACTGTTGTTACAAATAGGATCCACAGAGATGTTTGATGATTGTAGCAGTCTGACACTTTTCTTCCTTTTAATGTTTAGATGGGTCAACTTCTCTGTTGGTATTTCTTGGTACATCCTGCACAATGCAAAGCTGTATCTTTTCTTTCTCAGCCATTAAGTTGGTGACGTTTTGACGTGTGGGAACATACAAGTCTTTTCCCATAGTTACATTTAAGATTTAAATTGAAAATTCTGACAAAAGGTTTAATATATATAACTGTACCCCCCTTTTTATTTTAGGTTTTTATTTTTTGACCCATGAGTCTCAAAAACACATTTGTAGTGCACATATCTAAAGGCAGGAATCAGGTGTAAATTACATTAAATTTACCCAAGCTGTTTTGGGTGACTGGATGTTGTTAATTTGGGAAGCAAACTTAATTCCTTAAGTTAAATTATCCTACGGGTAAAAGAGAATGTTACAAGATGATACTGTATAACACAAAAATTATAGAGAACATTTGTATACATTAATCCAAAAGTTATTGTTATATAAATTTTAAGTAAAACAAATGTGGATAACAATTTACAATTCCAATTCACTTAAATGTATTACCATTTTTATTCAAACCGTTTAACCGATGTTGTTTAATATAGACATTTTTTTACTTTTACTAAGTCCTAAAGTACCATGTAATTTGTAGATTGAGTTTGGGCAAAATTGGATGCTTGTTAAATTCACATCAATTAAATATACATTAATCAAATATAGACCCGTGTCCCTCTCCCACCCCAACCACCCTTCCAGATTCAATATTTCAGTCAGTTTTTTGATACAGTCTTTTCTGTTGTTGTTCTTTCCAATATGCATCCCTTCTCACAAGAAATATTTACAACTGGGTTATTGATGCTAGCATCCACAGATGAGAGATACCATTCATCCTTTGTTTTTTCTGGGACTGTGTTACTTCACTTAACCAATATCTTCTAGCTCCATCCATTTACCTGCATAGTTCATTATGTTGTCTTTCTTTACTGCTGCATAGAATTCCATTGTGTACATGTACCACATTTTCTCTATCCACTTGTCTGTTGATGGGCATTTGTGTTGGTTCCAGCTTTTTGCTATTTTGAACAGAGCTGCAGTAAATATAGCTATGCATGTATTTCTGCAGTAAGATGAGTCTTGTGGACATATACCCAGGAGTGGTAAGTCTGGGTCAAATTGCAAGCTCATTTTGAGTCTTCCAAAGGTTGTCCACACTGCTTTCCAAAGTGGTTGTACAAGTTTACATTCCCACCAACAATGGATGAGTGTTCCCCTTTCCCCACAAAGTCTCCAGCACAAAAGTGCTTTTATCCACAGAGCCACCTCTCTAAGTCATAAGTATATGTCTTAACATATACAACTTTGGAATATGATGTAGGTTGAAGCCAGTATGAAAATAACATATACCTATAGTAAACAAAGAACTGGGGCTGGAGCAACAGCTGAATTGTTAGCAGCATTTTCTGCTCTTGGGGAAGACCAGGATTTGTATATCAGCATCCACATGGCAGCTAATAACCATCTTAAAACTCCATTTCCAGGGGCTTCCACACCCTCTTTTGAGTTGGCAGGCCCTAAATTACGTTATATTTACATACATAAAGGCAAAACATGCATACAGAGTAAATAACAATAAATACACCATTTAAAAGAGCTATTTTAGAAATATGTTCTCCTTCCTTGTATCCATTTCTCAAAAGAGTTGGTGAACTACTCAGTATGTAGAAGGCACATATTATCTTTCATGTTATTTATTTTATAGGAAATTATTTCAGAATGACATGAAATAATAAACTATGTTGAAATGATAAAATAATCTTTAAATCTTGGTAGTAGAGTCCCAAAATGTATTTTTCATTCACATTATTTACCATCTACAGGTCAGTGCATGTCTACATGACAGATGTTATGCAATATTTTAGAACTATATTCTATAACATAAAGATTCTGAGGTTGTCACTCAGGGGGAAAGGTGGGATGCATGACAGATTCCAGCATCAAAGTACATTTAACAAACATTATGGCACAAATAGACAAATGGCACAAAATTATCTAAAAATGGTGGAGAAATATACAATAGATTATTAGATGTTTAGAGACAATAAATTATTCTGATAAATTTAATATGCTCAAACTAATTTCACTTTTAAACCTCATAAATTTAAAACCGGATATATACATCTTATATATATATATATATATACCCTTATATATATAATATTATATATAGGACAGAGATGCACCAATTCAGGTAGGCGATGGTGGAGAAGGAAGAAGCCCAGCCTACTGGCGCATGGAGAAGAATGCGCCAGAACAGCCAACTCGAGACTGTGCCCGTCTGGTAGGGGATTGTGAGAAGGAGAAGTTAGGCCCGTCTGGCCACAACCATCTACCTGCCTGCTTGGGTCTAAACCCTAAACCCTTGGAAGGTGTGGCTGTCTAGACTGCCCTTTCCCCTTGCAGCCAGCTGCAGCTCTGGTGCCATAGTGAGTCTTTGTGCAGGGTCTTTCAGGTGGGCCCTTGTCTAGGCAAACCACTTGAACACAGGTAAGACGGCGACCTCCCAGACAGGGCTAAGTCAGCCCACCCCCACACCCCCTAAACCAACCCCACCCCTGCCAATGGAATTGCAGATCAAGTGGAGCGAGTATTTTCCAAGTGGATTTTTTTTTGCAAACCTTCAGAACAGAAAGGGAAAGCGTGACTTAGACTTCCAATATACAATATATAAATAAAAGTTGAAAGCGAACTGAAAAACTAGGAAAAGTCAAACTACCATAAACAAGGAAGAAAAAAGCCCAGAAGAGAAAGAAGCAAGCAGCAAACCAAGCCTTCAATATAGTAAAAACATTTCTGATTGGTATCAGAAGACGGCAAAAAGGGAAACCCTCATGCCAGGGACACCATGAAGGGGATAGCATGGTTCGAGAAGGTGCAGATATAACTCCACACCAACTTTACCAATCCGTAGGAGACAGCTGTAGTGGGATCCCCCTGGAGGGGTGTATGATCAAGAAAAAGAATCTTAGAGAATATATTGCAAAAAACCTATGCAGAAAAAATTAAAGAAAAAATAAGAGAAGGTCGAGCAAGAACTAAGGGATAAGAAGAAAGAATGAAAACTCAAAGGAACTCGAGTGATACAATGCACAAATTCTCGAAAAAAACTAAAGGAAAAGAATGACAAACTTCAGAAATTACTAGAGGGAGAAAAAAAACAAACTCCAAAGGAAGTAGAAAACTCTGAAAAAGGAAGACCAATAGCCAGAAAAGAAGAGCACCAAGGAAAAGATTGCAAGCCTCAAAAGGAGAATGGAAGTAAGAAAGAAATCACAAGAGGAAATGAAAAAGGAAATAAAACCAAACTCATTCAAAAGCTTCCAAGAAGAACGGAAAGGAAAAATCCTCAGAAACATAATGGAGGAAATGGAACAAAGAATATCAGACTGGAAGATAACACACACAGATCAACTAAAAAGCTCAAATAGATTGTGAGAAATTTAAACAACACAAAAGTGAAACAAGCAGGAAATATGGGACACTAGAAAAGATCAAAAACTCCCATCATAGGAACAGAGGAAGAAGAAAATCTCAAGAGAATGTATTGATCAGATCTTCAAACAGAATTAAATAGATGAAAATGTCCCAAAACTAAAATTAGACCCAACCCCCATACAAACTCCCAAGAAGCCCATAGAACTCTAAACAGACAGGATGAGAAAAGTAATTCCCCATGCCATCTCATAGTTAAAAATTGCTAGATGCCCGCCCCCAAAAGAAGACACAATTCTTAGGGCTACAAAAGAAAAGCAAGGCACATACAAAGGGAACATCAGGGAAAATTACAACTAACTTATTGGCACAAACCATGAAAGGAAGAAGAACATGGAGCAATGCATTCCCCATGCTAAAGGACTATCGATGCCTACTCAGAAAACTAAACCCAGCAAAAAGGTCGATTATAGTTGAAGGAGAGAGAAAATTTTTCCACGACATAAACAAGATGATAGAATACATATCCATGTCCGGAAAACCAACTCTTCAGAAAATTCTTGAAGCAATTCACAGGAGAGGAGAGAGGAGCAACTACCCGTAAGCACCTAAGAAAACAGCAACAACACAAAACAAAACAAAACAACAAAAAAGAAAAACACACAAACAAAAAAGAAACAAAACAAACAAATAAAAACATATATAAAACATAGGCGTGCAAATGGATAATAAGGTTTACAGAAGCCACATCCATCTTTCAAATATAACTTTAAATATTAGTGGACTAAACTCCACAATCAAAGACCTAGACTTTGAGAATGGATTAGGAAACAAATCCATCTATATTGCTTGTCTAAAAGAAACACCCATTCATTTTCAAGGACAGGCACTACCTAAGGTGAAAGGATGGAAAAAGTTTCAAGCAAAAGGTACCAAAAAGAAAGCAGGTTTGCCCTTATTCTAATATCACACAAAATATACTTCAACCGCGAAAGAAATCACAAGAGACAAATAGGGACATTACATCTGCATTAAAGGAACAATTGATAATGAGGATCTCACAATCATGAATATAATATGCACCAAACTCGTGACCCATGAACTTTATAAAGACAATTTCTTCAGGATTTCAAGGCCACAGATTAACCCAGCACGCTAATAGTAGGGGATGCCAATACCCCACTAAGCCCTTTAGGACAGATTAACAGGACAAATGAAAAACAGAGTGACATGTGAAATGAATGATACAATACACCCAAATGGGACCTCACAACATTTATCGAATATTCCTCCCAAACACCGGAGAATACACCTTCTACTCAACACCCATGGAACATTCTCCAAAATCGACCATATACTTGGGGACACGGGAATCAAAACTCAAAACAAATACAGAAATAATTTCCTCGCATTCTATTCAGACCACAGTGCAATAAAGCTTCAATATCAACCACCAGGATAAGCCCTACAACTTACACTAACACATGGAGACTAAACATGCTCCTGGATAATGAATGGGTCAAAGAAAAATAAGAAATAAATAAAACTTCCCTGGAAAGCAAAGACCCAATGATAACACAACACAACAAAACTAATGGGAACACTTTAAAAGCAGTCGTATTAAGAGGGAAGTTTATAGTCTCTAAGCGCCTACATTCAACAAACAAAAAAAAAAAATCAGAAAGAGCTTTTCAAGGTGAACAATCAACACTGCAGCTAAGAAAATACTCTTGAGAGGACATACAAATGAACATAAAACGGAGAGCAAGAAGGAAATAACCAAAAAATTCAGAGCCTGAGATCAATGAAATAGAAACACAAGAAAACCATACAAAAAAATCAATGAATCCAAAACGTAGTTCTTTGAGCGAGAATACACAAGATAGGACAGACCTCAGTCAGTGAACCAAAATAAAAGGCAGGCACCATTCCAAATCAGTACAATCAGTGATGGAAAGGGACATATCACAACAGACAATGCAAAGATCCAGACAATCATACGGGAAGACTTCAAAAAACCTATACTCAACTAAGTTTGAAAACCTAGACGAAATGGAGGAATATCTGAATTTTGGAATCACCAAAGCTCAACCAAGAGAGATCGACAGTCCTAAATTTTTTAAATAGACCAATATTATATGAAGAATTTAAGATGTAATAAAAGTCTCCCAACTAAAACTGCCCAGGCCCAGATGGTTTTCACGGAAGAAAGAAAAGAAAAGAATTCTCTAAAATATTTCAAAAAGATTTACAACCATTATTACTCAAGTTGTTTACAAGGATACAAACGGAGGGTGCCACGTTCCTTCTGTTAAGCCCCAGCATACGCTATTGCCACAATAGTCCACAAGATACAACCAAAAGGAGCACTATAGACCATTTTCTTACTGGAAAAACAGATGCAATACTCCTAAAATTAAAATACCTTGGCAAATCGCATATAGCCCATATCAAGAAGCTATCCACAATGGCCAGCAGTTGAATTCATAGCAGAGATGCAGGGATATTCAACATATGAAAATCAATTAATATCATCCAAATATTTTTAAAGGAAGAAGGACACAAAACCCATATTGATTAATCTCAATTTAAGTGGAAAAAGCCTTTTGAGAAAATACAGCATCCCTTCCTGCTTAAAGTCCTGGAAGGAACTGAATTAGAGGGATCATTCCTATATATAATCAAAGCAAACAGGACACCCAAAGCCAATCATATCATACTCTTAAAGTGAAATGACCTGAAGCCCTCCCCTTAAAGGTAGAACACGGCAAGGCTGCCCCTGCCCCTGTCACCATCCTTTCTTTTTCTTTCTTTTTTTTTTTTTTTTTTTTTTGTCTTTTTGAGACAAGGTCTCCCTGGAGCCTCAGGCTGTCTGGGAACTCACTCTGTAGGCCAGGCTGGCCTTGAACTCATAGAGATACTCCTGCCTGTGCCTCCCAAGTTCTAGGATTAAAGCCATGCACCACCAGGCCCGGCTACTCCTTTTCAATATAGTTCTTGAAACCCTTGCTAGGGCAATAGGGCAAGAAAAGGAAATGAAAAGATTTGTAATTGGTAAAGAGGAAGTGAAGATATCCCTTTTTGCTGATGATATGATTGTTTACTTAAGGGATGCTAATAACTCCACCAGAAAACTCCTAAAAATGATTAAGAGCTTAGTTAAAGTGGAAGGATTCAAAATAAATCTAGAAAAATCAGTAGCCTGTCTTTACACTAACAACAAGCAAAGGAAGAAGGAATACAAGGAGAACTTCCCACTCACAATGGCCTCAAAAACAGTAAAATACCTAGGAACGAACCTAACCAAAGACACCAAAGATCTCTACAACAAAAAATTTAAACTCTGAAAGAAGGAAATTGAAGAAGACATCAAAATACAGTAATAATGTCCATCCTACCCAAACTCTTGTACAGATTTAATGTAATTACAATCAAAATCCCCAAGAGTTTCTTCACAGGTTTGGAAAAAAATCCTTAATTTCATTTGGAAAAAGAAAAGACCCCAAATAGCCAAGTAACCCTGAGCAAAAAGAGCAATACGGGGGTAATCTCTATACTAAACTTCAAACTATACTACAGGGCTATATTCATAAAAACAGCTTGGTACTAGCACAGAAACAGACCAGTTGACCAATGAAACAAAACTGAAGATCTAAACCTGAGCACATACAATTACAGGCACCTCATATTTCACAACGGAGCCGAGAAGGCACAATGGAGAAAAGACAGCATATTCAGCAAGTGGTGTTGGCAAAACGGGATCACCACCTCTAGAAGAATAAAATTAAACTCCTACCTCTCACCCTGTACAAAAGTCAATTCCAGACCGATTAAAGACCTCAATATGAAACCCGTAACTCTGGAGGTGATAGAAGAAAAACTTGGCACCAGACGACAAAACATAGGTGTAGGAAAAGACATGCTAAATCAGACAGCAGCTGCACAAGAAATAAGATTGACAATTGATAAATGGGACCTCATTAAACTCAAAAGCTTCTGTACATCAAAATAAACAGTAAAGGAAGTGAAGAGAAAACCCACAGAGTGGGAGGAAAGCTTCACTGCAGATACATCTGTCAAAGCATTGATTTCCAGAGTATACAAACTACTAAAAAACAAAGAAGAAAGAAAACAAATGAATCACTCAAAAGACGGAGTAAAGAACTGAATAGAGACTTCACAGAGGAGGAATTAGAGATTGCTGAGAAACATCTTAATAACTGTTCAATGCCACTAATAATTAGGGAAATGCAAATTAAGTCCACTTTAGGATATCATCTCACTCCATTAAGACTGGCCAGAATCAAGAAAACAAATGATATTGAGTGCTGGAGAGGTTGTGGGGAAAGGGGAACACTCATCCATTGCTGGTGGGAATGTAAACTTGTACAGCCACTATGGAAAGCCAAGTGGAGAACCATTGGAAAACTCAAAATGAGCTTGCCATTTGACCCAGTCATACTACGCCTGGGTATATACCCACAAGACTCATCTTACTGCAGAAATACATGCACAGTTATATTTATTGCAGCTCTTTTCAAAATAGCAAAAAGCTGGAACCAACCCAACTGCCCTTCACCTGACAAGTGGATAGAGAAAATGTGGTACATGTACACGTGGAGTTCTATGCAGCAGTAAAGAAAGACAACATCATGAAATTTACAGGTAAACGGATGGAGCTAGAAGATATAATAAGTGAAGTAACACATTCCCAGAAAAACAAATGGCAAATGTTATCCCTCATCTGTGGATGCTAGCCACAATAACCCAGTTGAAAATATTTCTTGTCTAGAGGGATGCATATTGAAAGAGCAATAACAAAAAGAGTACATCAAAAAACTGACTGAAATGCTGAATCGTGAGGGGTGGGTGGGTTGGGAGAGGGACATGGGTCTATATTCGATTAATGTATATTTCTTGATGTGAGTTCAAAAAGTATCCAATTTTGCCCAAACTCTATCTACAAATTACATGGTATTTTATGACTTAGTAAAAGTAGAAATGTCTATATTAAACAACATTCGTTTAAAGGTTTTTAACAAAATCAGTAATATGTCTAAGTTAATTGGAAATATAAATTGTTGTTGTTCACATTTGTTTTACTTAAAATCTGTATAACAATAACTTTGGGATTAACGTATAGCAAAGTGTCTCGTTGATAGTTTTGTGTTATACATTATCTCTTCTTTTTTGTTTTTTTTTTTTTTTTAATTTTTTTTAATTATTTATTGTATTTTTTGTTATGTGTATGAATGTACTGTCTGCATGCAGGTCTGTGCACCCGTGTCGTGCAATGCTGCGGAGGTCAGAAGAGGGTCTCGGATTCCCCTGGAACTGGAGTTCTCCTGGAATTGGAGTTACAGACGGTTCTTAGCCGCCATGTGGGTGCTGGGGATCGAACCCGGGTCCTCTGCAAGAGCGTCGGTGCTCTTAACCGCTAGGCTATCTCTCCAGCCCCATACATTATCATCTTCTAACATTCTCTTTTACCTGTAGGATAATTTTTCTTAAGGAATTAAGTTTGCTTACCAAATTAACAACATACAGTCACCCAAAACAGCTTGGGTAAATTTAATGAAATTTACACCTTGATTCCTGCCTATAGGTATGTGTACTACAACTGCCTTTTTGAGACTCATGGGTCAAAAAATAAAAACCTAAAATTAAAAAAGGGGGGAGACAGTTATATATTAAGCCTTTTTGTCAAAAAAATAAATTTAAATCTTAAAATAACTATGGGAAAAGACTTGTATATTCCCACACGTCAAAACGTCACCAACTTAATGGCTGAGAAAGAAAAGATACAGCTTTGCATTGTGCAGGATGTACCAAGAAATACCAGCAGAGAAGTTGATCCATCTAAAACTTAAAAAGAAGAAGATCCTCAGACTGCTACAGGCATCAAACATCTCTGTGGATCCTATTTGTAACAACTGTTTATAATGAGTCCTAATGAACCTTACCTTCTAGGTATATGAGAGACTTTCTTACCTCCTTTTCATAGAACAAAGAAAAACATGATGGTAATGTAGTCATTCTCTAACTGTAAATTAGAGCTGACTGCTATGGAGGCAATCTCTTATAAAACCAGTAAAACTGCTTTCTTTAATTGACTAATAGACATAGGAACTGTGAAAAGGATTATTCTCCCTTCAGAACCAAATATAATACTAACGTCTCTTTAAGCTGTGCGTTTAAGCAAAATATATTAATACAGGAGAGCTCTGATATCAGCAATGGATTATTGTACCAAGGAGAAGTTAGCCACGGGATCGAAGCCGCACCCCCCTCAAAAGGTAAAGGCTTCTTGCCTATAAACTGGGATACCTGCAAGAAGAGAGGTGTTAAGGCCCTGTTGTAGAAGACCAGAAGTAAGCATGGGGAAGATGTATTGAGACCACACTTGCAAGTGTACAGTTGGTCTCTGGAATACCAGAGAGTGTTACCAAAGGTCACTAAACCAATAAATCAAATACTGGTCTCCTTGAGTCAAGCAAGACTCCTCCATCAGTATCAGCTACACCTCACCTGCCTGGAAATACTATGCAGCAGTGGCAGCCATATGTCTGTATATCCCAAATCTAATTGGCTATTAGCTCTCTCCTTGGAGGAATAACTCACGGCTGATGCCACAAGCTTACATCATCTAGTGGTTAGGAGATGTTATAATCCACAGTAAAATCTTGACATCTTCTACAGAAAGAAACATAATTCATGGATTAGCATAACATCCAAACATCTGTGTCTATACCAAAGTAACCTACCATAATAATTAGTAATGTTTAAATACATATATATCTAATTGCTTGTGCTACATTAGTGACATTGAAAGGTTATTCCTGGACAAACTGTCAGCCCATGAAAGGAAACAGCCAGAACTGATCAGAGTCCAAAACGACATCTCCAGACATAGTAGACTGTTTTGCTTCTCGTCCACCTGTGTCCCTTTTCTAAGCCTACGGAACAATCTGCAGAAGAGGGGGCATGGTAGAATGTAATGGCCGTGATTGAGGTGAATGGTGAAACTACAGAAATATAGACTGGACACTTATTTGATCAACTTGAATGTACATAGAAGCCCCTCCAGCTGGATAGTGGAAGCCTTGGACTGTGTGGGTTTGGGCACAACTGCTTGCAAATTGGTTTTACATGAAGGATGCTTGTACTCACAACTTATTAATTATTGTTAAAAATGAAATAAAAGAAAGTATGAAAAAAAGTTTCTCTGAGCATGGTAGCACACTCCTTTAATCCTAGCACTTGGGAGGAAGAGGCAGGTGGATCTCTGTGAGTTCAAGATCAGCCTTGTCTACAGAGTGAGTTCTAGGATAGCCAGAGCTACAGGGAGAAACTTTCTCAAAAATAAATAAATAAATAAATAAATAAATAAATAAATAATAAAGTTTCTTTTAGAGAACAAATAGTAATTTTTACCATGTGTGGTGACATACATCTCTAATGCAAATAACTGAGATGTTTAGACAAAAGCATCAGTAGTTTGAAGCTAGCCTCACCTATCTCACCTTTGTACCAGGTTCAAGGCCAGCCTGAGCTAAATAAGACATTACTTCAAAATTTTTCAAATGCACTCTTTCTAAGGAATATATATAGAAAATTATTTTGAGCCAAACTACATTTTAATAAAACATTTAAAGTATTGATTATACTTTAAATGTAAAGATATTATGTGTACAATTACTCTGAGTGAAGCGGAAGACCAGCCATTGATTTGAATGCATTTATGTAGCTGTCAGACAATCAGTAAAACAATAATGATAAAAAAAAATCAACACTTGCCTCTTCACAACATGTTCTATGTAAATTAAGACTACAGATGATAGTATTCAGAAGATGAGTATATTCCTTAGCATTTCTGTCTAACCTCACTCTCTGATAGACAGAATAGTTTTATGAGCATATCCAAAGCAATCACAGCTATATCAGGCAGAGCAGGATGGAAATCTGTAGAAAGCCAAACTTCTGAGAAAATGATATTCGAATAGCTTAGAGAAAAAAGTCTAAATTCATAGCACGATGGATCAAGAAAATTGGGTGAACACAGTCCACATGTTTCTTTCTCTCAAATGGTAGCTTCAATCCTGATGAATTGAATCTTCACTGCAACTCTTAAATTATCACATGAGTAAATCTATTGGCAACTTCTAACATAGAATCATAAAGTGGGTCAATTTGGGAAAATGTAATTTCCAACATTATCCACAAATATATATCACAATACAACTCAAACTATATAATTTCTAGAGAGATGAAAATTTTCTCTTTTCCAAGAGATTTGTCAAAAAAGGCATACAGTATTAAGACCAAATAGGATACAGCAAATGATTAAAGTAAGAAATTAAATGATATTACATTATGTGGAGTCAGAGATAAGTCTTCATTGGTAAGTGTACTTGGTACAGAACTGGAATTTGGGCACCAGCAGCCACATAACAAGCAAGATACCTCTAACCCCAACTCCATGAATACAGATAGAAATTTTCTGGAGCTTTCTGGATTCCACTCTATTTGAGAAAACACAAAATCCAGGTATAGTGAAAGATTGAAAAGAATTAGGAGGTAAGTGACAAAAAAAGATCACCTGATAGACTCTTCTAGCATCCAGGTGCACACATAGGCACATAGAGCACAGAGCTGTACATTTTCTCAAACACGCACACGCACACACACACACACGCAAATAAATAAATAAATAAATAAATAAATAAATAAATAAACAAATCCTAAGAAAAACAAGCATTTGGCAAATCTTTATTAGCAAGCAGTAAATATCTGTGCATCAGTTAAAAATAACAGTCATGCTAATAAGGAATCCATGAAATAAAAAGAAAAGAGTAAGGTGTTCACTTCAGAATATGTTTAAGATTAAGTAAATACATTCAGAATGAATCCTGGTCTTCCTTGAAAAAGGAACAAAAGAGCTACAAATGGGACCTCGTGAAACTGAAAAACCTGCACTGTAAAGTTAATCAAAACTGTTAATCAACTGAAGAGGAAGTCTGTAGTATTGGAAAAATAAATCATTGCCAGAGGATTAGTGTCTTGAACATATAAATGGCTTTTTTAACTAAGCAACAAGAAAAGAAAATCCCAAATAAAAATGGGCTTTGGAATTGAATTTAGGATTCCTTTTATATATTTCCCTTGAATATTTATTTATTTTTATTAAATAAAATTATTTGTACTTTTAGCTAAAATTTTATGTGTTCCATACATAATTTTTCAATCAGTCTTAGTCAACATTACACCATCTTCTCCCTTGGTACACTCCCTAAGCTCCCCGCCAACCCTCCTGCAAGTTCATATCTACTGTCATTTCTGGCAGAGTCCATTGTGCCAAATTACATTTCGTACTCACTCTTCAGTGCCAATTCTTCCCCTGGGCTCTAGTTAGCCTGTCCAGAGTCTCTTTTCTAAGGAAGGCCAGGTTTTCCTCACATGACCACCATCTGCTGCCAATATTTCCTCAGTCAAATTTGGGTTCTGTTACTCATTTCTAAAGTTATGTGTTTGTTTTTTGTTCAGCTCAGCTCCCATGGGTCTTAGGCATGGTGATACCAATGCTGTAGGTTCATATGAACTGGGTCTTTGGAGCTCATAGGATTCATTTTTATTTTAGCTCTTACAATATTTCTTCCCCCTCTTTCTCAATGTTCCCTGAGCCCTAGGTGGGTGAACCTGAATATAAGCATACCATCCATGGAAACACATTCTGCAGACTCCTAAACTTCATGGTTTGGCCATGCAGACACTTTTGGACTCCTGGTCTCCTGTTGAATGGAGGAGTTTCCTTAATGAGAGTTAAGAGGTAGTAAATCCCTTCTTGGGTCCTTGTTATATGATGTTTGGTTCTTGTGTTTAGAGGTTGCATTGTATATGCATAGCCTGGGTATGTGCTATTCACATACCGTGTGTGTGTTTGTGTGTGTGTGTGTGTGTGTGTGTGTCCCCCTTTGTGGGACTCTGTACTCTTCTTCTGTGGAGCAAAAGAATCTTCTTTTCTAAGTGGTGTCTGGGATATTTGTGTGTAAAAAAAGAATGTTTCTTTTGTATTTAGTAAAATCTTACCTTAGCCTAGGGATGTATCTACCTTGTGGAATTGTCTAAGATCTGTTACCTGTGCAGATGTGTGCATTTGGCTGTGTTAAGAATACTAGCACTTGGGAAGCAGAGGCAGGCAGATCTTTGTGAGTTCAAGTCCAGCCTGGTCTACAGAGTGAGTTCCAGGGCAGCTGGGGCTACAGGGAGACACTGTCTCAAAAAGACAAAAAAANGAAATTATTTATTTTTATTAAAAAATTATTGTACTTTTAGCTAAAATTTTATGTGTTCCATACATAATTTTGTCATATCACTTAGTCAAACATTACACCATCTTCTCCCTTGGTACACCCCAAGCTCCCCGCACCCTCCTGCAAGTATATTCTACTGTCATTTCTGGCAGAGTCCATTGTGCAAATTACATTTCGTACTCACTCTTCAGTGCCAATTCTTCCCTGGGCTCTAGTTAGCCTGTCCAGAGTCTCTTTTCTAAGGAAGGCCAGGTTTTCCTCACATGACCACCATCTGCTGCCAATATTATCTCAGTCAAAATTGGGTTCTGTTACTCATTTCTAAAGTTATGTTGTTGTTTTTTGTTCAGCTCAGCTCCCATGGGTCTTAGGCATGGTGATACCAATGCTGTAGGTTCATATGAACTGGGTCTTTGGAGCTCATAGGATTCATTTTATATTTAGCTCTTACAATATTTCTTCCCACTCTTTCTCAATGTTCCCTGAGCCCTCGGTGGGTGAACTGAATATAAGCATACCATCCATGGAAACACATTCTGCAGACTCCTAAACTTCATGGTTTGGCCATGCAGACACTTTTGGACTCCTGGTCTCCTGTTGAATGGAGGAGTTTCCTTTATGAGAGTTAAGAGGTAGTTATCCTTTTTGGGTCCTTGTTATATGATGTTTGGTTCTTGTGTTTAGAGGTTGCATTGTATATGCATAGCCTGGGTATGTGCTATTCACTCACGTGTGTGTTTGTGTGTGGTGTGTGTGTGTTGTGTGTCCCCCTTGTGGGACTCTGTGACTCTTCTTCTGTGGAGCAAAAGAAACTCATAATGCCAAAATTTAAAAAAAGAATGTTTCTTTGTATTAGTAAAATCTTACCTTAAGCCTAGGGATGTATCTACCTTGTAGAATTGTCTAAGATTGTTACCTGTGCACAGTGTGTGCATTTGGCTGTGTTAAGAATTCTAGCACTTGGGAAGCGAGGCAGGCGATCTTTGTGAGTTCAAGTCCAGCCTGGTCTACAGAGTGAGTTCCAGGGCAGTCGGGCTACAGGGGAGACACATGTCTCAAAAAGACCAAAAAAAAACAAAAAAAAAAAAAAAAAAAAAAGAAAAAAGAAAAAAAAAAAGAATACCACACCTACTTGAGTTCCTTTTAAAAGAAAGGCAAGATAATAATATTTTTATATATCTAAATAATTAATTATCATGGAAATGCAAAATTAACACTACTTTAAGATTCCATTTCATTCTATTGATATGGCTGACATCAAAAAAACTATGACAGCAAAAGTTGGTTTGGATATGGGAAAAGAAGAATCCTTTTCCACTCTTGGTGAGAATGTGAACTGATTCAGCTCTCATGGAAATCAGCATAGCAGTTTCTTAAGAGAAAAATAGAACTATTAGAACTACCATCTGACCCAGAAATACCAATATTGAGCATATAGCCAAAGGTTTTTATAAGCTGCTGCAACTTCACTTGCTCATTGATGTTTATTGCTGATCTGCTCACAATAACTAGGAAATAAGAAAAACATCCAATGACTATAAAGATAAGAATGGATAATGAGAGTGAGTTCCAGGAAGCTGCGGGGTACAGGGAGACCCTGTCTCAAAAAGACAAAAAAAAAAAAAAAACAAAGAAAAGAATGGATAATGAAAATGTGATACATATACACAATATAATTTTATTGAGGATTATCAAAATTGAAATGATAAATAGTTGAAAGTAAACAGATACAACTGGAAAAAGTTCTACTGAGTGAGGTAACCTGGACCCAAAACTACAATGCCACAATTATCATGCATATGTGGATCCTACTTTTGTACATTTACAGCTGTATTTTTAAACTGAAATACTTGTAGAAGAATCTGAGAAAAGGGACCCAATGGTAGGCACAGATGGGGATAGAGGTGAAAGATAGCTAACTTAATGTCATTTAGCATAATTCAGTTAGTCAAATTGAAACATATTCTGTTAAAAGCTACTTACATGTCTAAATTAAGTTACATTACATGGGGTAGGGGAATAATGCTACTCTGAGAACCCACAGGTTATTGCAAAAATGTCCAGTGCAAATTATGGGGTACCTCCATTCAAGATTTTGGTCAGGGGTCAATTTATGGTGACACTGCAAACAACAGAAGCTACTGGAATTTGTTCTTGGTTGCTTAATAGTACTGATCTTTAAAACCCATCACTGAAGATACCACACACTTGAGTCTTTGGACATAGGTAAATTAAATGAGTACTGACCTGGTTATGTGATCGCTGCTGGCTAGATTTAATGGTATGAGATGGTGTTATCCAGTCTGCATGGGGAGAAAAATCTTCAAGAGTCTTATGCAGCTAAGAGTTCTATGAGTTATAATAATGAACAGCCTGGGAAAAGATAAACAATGATGTAATCATGGCATGCACGTCAAAGTTGATAACCAGGCTTTCTCCACAGGAGGGAACTCAAACTTGCCACTAAAAGCCTGACCAAGATCTCATAGCCAAGGAGGTTGCAGGCTTCACAGGAGAAACTACTACTACTATTACTACTACTACTACTACTACTACTACTACTACTATTTTGCTCAATAGAAATATTATTAGTAGTTACCACAGAGATACACAATTGGTCAAAATGCAGAGAACATGTGATTATGTCATGTTTTCTTCATGTTTGTTTCTTCAGTTACTTGTATATTCTAGAAATTAATCTTCTGTCAGTAGACAGCTCATAATTATTTTTCCCAATTCTGTAGGTTCCATTGTCACTGGAATGATGGTACCCATTATTTGGTTTCATATGGTCCTACTTAGCAGTTATTGTTCTTCCTACCATGTTATCAGGGTCCTGTTCTAAAGTCCTTCCTTTTGCCATTAACTTTCAGTGTATTTAATGATTGATCCTCTATCTTATTTCAGTGTATCAGATCATTCATTCTACATGCCGCCAGTCAGTTTGAACAACACTGTTTGTTGAGCATACTGTCATTTATACAATGTGAATTTTTGGGTTCCTAGTTAAACATCAGATGGTTATGGGCATGTTGACTATTACCATGTCCTCAATTCTATTCCATTGTTCAATGTTTCTGTTTTTATACCAGTACCATGATATTAGTACAATATACCTCTGTAGTATAATTTAAAATCATGGATGGTGATAAATCAGTTTTTTATTGTTCAGATTTTTTTGGCATGCACGAGCGCACGTGCTTCCATATAAAATTCTAGGATCTAGGGAGAAAGCAGACACATTTCAATATAATAAAGACAATATACAGCATACCAATAGCCAATATCCTGCTAAATTGAGAAAAAAAAACTCATTTACACTAAAGTCAGGACCAAGGAAGGCTTCCCACTCTCCCCATTTTTGTCACATATACTTCCTGAAAATTTAGAGCAACAAAATTAGTAAATGGAATAAAGTAGATACAAATTGGAAAAAAGTTAAATTATCCCTATTATCAGTAGAGGTGATTCTATATATAATGACTTTTATACTTTACCAGCAAACTCCTAAAGCTGATTGACACCTTCAGCATAGTAGCACAATACAAATGACACAAAAATAGCAGCCTCCTTGTATACCAACAACAAACATTCTGTGAAAGAAACCAAGTAAATGGTTCCAATAATGATAGCCTCAACATAAGTAATATATCATGGAATGGATCCAGCAAGGAAGTGAGGAAGCTGTATAATAAAATTTTGACACTGAAGAAATAAATTAAAAATGAAACAGAGGACTAAAAGGCCTCCAATGGTCATGGATTGGTAGGAATAAAGTTAGGAAAATGACAGTCCTAACAATAGCAGTCTACAAGTTCAATGAAAAGCTTGTCAATATTCCAAAACAATTATTCACAGAAAGCAAAAAAGTAATTTCTTTCTTCTTAAAGTTCATGCATGTATACTTCACAACTATAAACATAAGTACCCATTTTATTGAATATGGAGTTTCAAAGACACTATGTATTGGAATTAGTTCTAGTGTGACTTTATAATGAAGGTGGATATGGTTTTCAAGCTCATGTGAATGATGAACAACTAAGATTTTAAACATTTCAACCAGAAAATCCAATAATATATTTACAAATTTTTAAAGTGAATAAACACTTATAGAAACATTATTTTCATTTAAAATTTCATCATTGTTATGAATTTGCTGCTACCAATCTGCTTCTGGATCAAAGTGTGAAATTTAACAGTTTACTTATTTACAGAAACTCTTTTTATTACTTTTGTTTTAAGACAAGATTATCCTTATCCAATTTTTTTTGTTCTTGCTAATTACTGCTCTCAACACAACACATCATGTACATGTTGCCCATTACAGATTTCTTATTTTTTCATTACACTATGTTTGCTAATATAAATGTTTGTGTTTCCACTAAATGAAAATTCCCAAGTGTTTGTGGTTTCACAGCTATTGGTACTGTTCAAAACAGAGTCTTTTCTGAAGGTTTGGGGATTCTTAGTCTCATAGATAAAATATTCAACGTAGACTCAAAAAGGACAACTTTATTAGCATTTTAAGAAAAGAAAATAAACAATGTAGGGAAGCTGGAGATCTCAGAGGCCTCCAAGGAGGAAGGTTGAAAGAAGACTATAGAAAGCCAACTTTCTGAATTAGATATCAGGGAAGTAGATAAGCTCAGCAGTGGAAGTCTTTGAAAAGCTGCAGACCGGCTGAGTCCTTCAAAGAAAGATGGAAAATATTTGATAAGAGAAATAGAAGGAGAGAGAAAAACATACTTTCTAAGTGATAATTCATAAAATGGTAAGGATAGGCAGTGAGGATCTGTAAGGCACAGCATGGAGGAAGTATCTTCTATGGCATATAAGTACATTCTTTATTGAAAGAATACTTATTCCTCCAATATCCTGAACATGTCATCTGGTATATTGTGTTTTCTTGAAACTAGAGACTTTTGAGTCATACTTTCTTTTTTTTTCAGTTATTGACAGTTCAGTGCAGATTTACTCTTATAGGATATTATACCTAAGGTATACCAAAAATTCCACCAAAAAACTACTAGAAATTATGTACATTTTCAGTAAAGCGGAAGGTTACAAAATTAATCTACAAAAATCAGTATCCTTTCTATGTGCATATAAAAAGCAATTGGAGAAGTACATGGAAATTAACCCATTCAGATATCCCCCCACCCTAAAAATGTCTTGGGTATATACCTGATCAAGGACATTAAAGATCTCTACAATGAAAAATTGGACATAGATAAATTAAATGAGTACTGACCTGGTTATGTGATCCCTGCTGGCTATATTTAAAATGGTATGAGAAGGTGTTATCCAGTCTGTGTGGGGAGAAAAATCTTCAAGAGACTTATGCAGCTAAATTCTAATAGAAATTTGGGGCAAGAGACAAAATACACTTTTCAAAAGACTAAATGAAAATGGCTGAGAATTATATTATATTCAAGGTCCTTAGTCATCATCTACTTTAGAATTCTTGTTCCAGTAGCAAGGCTAAAAAAGGGAGCAAAAAACCCAACTCCAGGACAGATCAGAGAGTAAAGGACCCAGTTCATGCCTTCTGCCATACATGTCTTGCTTTCTCTCTGTCTTTCCAAAGTTTTTCACTGCAGGTGTTTGTTGTTTTGGGAAGAATTTAACTGTATCAGTCAGTTCTTGGACCCAGTTTTTATGTTGTTTTTGTTCCCTCCCCTTTGTATTGCTCCGATATATGCCTATAAAGCCCTCACATATGTATCAAAAGTATGATCTCTGAGAATAAACTTTGTTAATTATAAAGTGTGTTTAGACTTTCACATTTTCTCCTTTAATTTTATATTACTCTAAAATATGAATACATACCTTCCACCCATATACAGTAATTACAGATTCTGAAAATAAGTGACAGATTGATTATAGAGCTTCTTATGATATTTACATTATAACTATATGGGTGCATTCAGATAAAAATAAATATAACAATAATGTTGTTCACCTCCTTCGAAATTATTGGTTAGTATGGTCCTATAGAGGAGGAACCACAAACATTATTGGTCATTCCCGTTGCTCTGACTACCCACCAGAACTTGACCGTAAGACCATGTTGCTGAAGACACTACATTCTTGTATCATGCAACATAGAGAAACCAAACTTGTACTGACCTCAAAGTTTCATCCCTATTGACAAGCTATCATAACAGTAGAAGGTGCTATGCCCACAACTGGGAGAGAAAAATAATCACTAATCTTACCCATCTTTGAATCATTCCTGAATGCTCCGTTAACACATGTCCTGGAAAATATAAACTTGTGTAAAAGTGGTGACAATATTAAAGGAGTAACCAAATACTTGATTGGATTTAAGATGAACTCCATAAGATGAAACTCATAAATGGTATTTTTATCAAGGTTAAAATCCTGTGGTTAGATAGGTCATAGATTCTAGAGGTCATCTATTTCTACTATTCTGCTAAAAAGGCATATTATTAAAATGAGACCTAATGACTTATCATTCCACCGACAGATTATTGTATATCTCAGTTCTTATCAGAGAAGCTTTTTTTGTATTATATGACAATTAATGCTGAGATTCACAACTGTCAGTGCACAGATTGTAATACAATATGGAGTAGTCAATCTTAAATAGTATATCTATCTTACAACCCTTCGTTCAAAGCTCAGAGATCATAGGGAAAAGGGAAAAGAAATACTGCAAGAGACAGAGATGGTTGAAAAATACAACAAACAGTCTTTTTCTGGATACAGAGGACTGTTCACATTTGAATCCACAGTGTTTTTAAAAAGCACCCATATGTTTTTTGCAAACTCAATTGAGAGAAAAATCTATGCATGTAGACATGAGGTGGGCATAAAATGCCATCCTTACCTAAGGAGCTATTGTCAATTGAGAGCTGTTGGAAAAGAGTGAGCCTATTTTATTTAAGGGTGTGATCCCTGCTAGGAGAACCACACCTCTGAAGACAGACCCACACCTAAAAGTATTTGTGCAGCACAGAGTGGATTTTATGGGCCTAAAAAAAGAGAAGACATGAAGGTGGTTATATGGAGGTAGGAGTAAATTTAAAAGCAGATGCAAGAGGGGTGAGAATGTGGTCATATACAATGTTTGAAATTATCAAAGAATTAATAAAATATAATTTTAAAATTCTCATAGAACATAGTGGGAAAAGGAGTTTAGAGAGTACCAATTCATGTCTCAACTCTCATTGGTGGAGCTTCTTCATGCAACAGACAATGAGGAACATAAAAGGCCACAACTTGCCAAAGAGTAGAGAATAAGAAAGTCCAGAGTGTGTGTGTGCCCGGACAGAAGTCCTATTTGAAATCTCACCCACCCAGGGTTCAGGGACCATTGTCACAGAAGGGTCAGGAACCGTGTAAGAGCCAGGAGAAGAAATGCATGACTGTATGGAAATAGAGCTCTACAGGCTCCTGGGACTTTGCGTATTTGAACCTACAGCAATGGTGTCAGTATGCATAGGACCCATACAAACACAAGCAAGGAATTTTTGGAAGAAGGCCACAGCTTTCATCAGGCACTATTGACGGCTGGTCACTGCTGGGTGAGGGAAAACTTATCTTTCTAAGGGAGTGACACTATAGAGGCTGACCATGCTCCAGTGGATGAACTCACACCAAGGGACATCTGGGGACACAAACTTCACTAAATAGGACTTAACATATATGATGAAATGCATGATGTCCTGTGGGTGGGCTATGAGAAGATTGGCATAAAGAAGGGGGGACTGCAAATGATTAAGAGATATCACATCCATAAAAATTCAATTAAATATTTTTAATGATAACAAGAAAAAATAAAGCAGTTAATTAAGAGCTTATGTTCTACTCCCAAATAGATGTCTTATTTGATCTATGCAATATTTTATCATCTGTGAGAATATGTTTTTGTTTTGAAAGTCATTGTGCTGTTTATACCTGTTTAAAACATGCATTCTTAGTATGGAAGAGATGGTTCAATGGTTAATAACATTGACTGCTCTTGAGAAGGATCTGGGTTCATTTCCCAGTTCTAAAATGGCATCTAACAACCATCTGTAACTCCAGTTCCAGAGGATCTGATGACCTCTTATGACCTCTGCACGCATTGCACAGAATCCATGCAATTATGCACATGAAAGCAATACAATCATAAACATAAAATAAAAATAAGGAATGAAATATTTTACAATGTTTCTCTTTAGGTAATTCTATGTACTGAAGCAGGTTAATACTAATTATTAAATTTATTAATATTTACATATGAATACAAATAATCCCCTCTTATTTTAAATTGTGTAGAGTAGTATTTGCTCTTATTAATATAGTCTTCTCAAATTTTATTAGGCTAAAATCTGTGTTAAATGTCAAATTGTTGCAGTGAAAATCAAATTTACATCTAACTTTCAATGAAATAATATGCACCAGGACAAAATACTACTCAAAAATACATATACATATTTAGGAATACTGGACCAAAAAAAAAAAAAAAGAATAGTTTTAGTGTCCATAATTAGTATACAGATCTAAATGTGTTCACTGGCCAAATAGTATGAAAGTTATGAAATAAAATGCCACTTCTTGCATAAAGTGATAGCTAATAAATTAGGAGCCCTAAAATAAATGTAGCTATATCATATTGTTTAAATTATCATAGCATCCTCTTGATACTGATTTTTTACAGCCATTTAGGATAATGTGTAAAAGTATAATCAATATAAATTCAAAGGCTCATCTATTTTTTTAACATTTTTTATTGATGCTTTGTGCATTTCATACATCATTTTCCAATTCAGTTCAGGCATATTTCCCTTTCCCTTCCCCCCCCCACCCCAACCCCATCCCAGATCATGCATTCTGCCATAACTGTCCTGCATCTTTCAGTTGTTTTGTTTTTTTCATTTTTTAGCTATAAGTGATAATCCATGAGTACAAGCATCCTTCATGCAAAACCAATTTGCAGGCTGTTGTGCCCAAACCCCCACCAGCCCACCATCGAGCGGGGAGTGAGGGGTTGTATGTTCAATCAAGTTGATCAAATGAGCGTTCAGACTACATATGTCTGTAGTTTCATCCATCTCACATTCACCCCATCACAGCCCTTACATTCTACCCCACGCCCCCGTCTTCCGCAGATTATTCCCTGGGCTTAGAAAAGGGGCACAGGTGGATGAGAAGCAGAACAGTCCACTCTCTCTGGAGCTGTTGTCTTGGACTCTGGTCAATTCTGGCTGTTTCCTTTCATGGGCTGACAGTTTGGCCAGGAATAACCTTTCAATCCTACTAATGAAGCACAAGCAGTTAGATAAATAGGTATTTAAACAGCACTAAGAGTTATGGTAGGTTACTTTGGTATAGACACATATGTTTGGATGATATGTTAATCCATGAATTACATTTTTTCCTATTAAATATGACAGGGTCTTACTGTGGCTTATAACATCTCCTAACCTGTAGAGGATGTAAGCTTTTGGCATCAGCCATGGGTTATTCCTCCAAGGAGAGAGCCAATAGCCAATTAGATTTGGGATATACAGGCATATGGCTGCCTCGGCTGCACAGTATTTCAAGGCAGGTGAGGTGTAGCTGGTGCTGACGGTGGAGTCTTGCTTGATTCAAGGAGACCCGCATTTGCTTTATTGGTTTAGTGGCCTTTGGTAACACTCTCTGGTGTTCCAGAGGCCATCTGTACACTTGCATGGATGAATAACTATTTATAACTTGCACATGCAATTTTTATATAGAACATAAAAATAAAGATATTTTCTATATCTCTTTCTTATGAAATGTGGAAACTTAAGTACCCATTCCTCTTCAGGGTAGATAAGTTAGATTAGTAAAATGTGAGTTATATATTCTATTGGTCCTTTAATCATGCGTGGCTGCAATCTGCACGATGTTCTTCCCTCCTAGAACCAGGCTAGCAGCTTCACAAGGCTACAAGCCTCAGAGCTGTCTTCTGCCAGTAAGCTAACTGTTCCATGGCTGATCTGGCAGGGCGGGGGGAGGGAACTGCTAGAAGTCACCAGTCAAGAAATGAAACAGAGTCAAAGAGAGGGTCCTGGACAAAAGTGACTCAGTTTTATTCAGGCTAGCAATGTGCTTATGTACCAAAGCTACTGTGCTCTCGGCAAGGAAGTGGGGAAGGAGGAAGGGAAGGGCAAGCCTCCTTGGTTCCTACTCAGGGCAGCAGAGCTCCTGTTTGTGTAAACAGTAAACTAAAGGTGTAACATTTTGCTTAATATCGCGAAGGATCAGGCCATCAGGTTCCTGAACTTTGCAGAGAAAGACAAGGCAGGAAATACTGTAATATCCTGACCTCACGGAGCTACAGATAACTCACAGAAACAACTTAAATGCCCACAGAGATATCAGATAACTCATGGAAGCCCCGGGACAGAGTCTGCAGTTCCTTACCTCACGCTAGACAAAGTCTCATTCCTACAGTAAAATAAAATTATCATTTCATAATATTAATTCCTTCTTCTCCAAGAATTTTTTTTTTAATTTCTTCACTGTAGAAAGAAATTACTGTTTTGGGCACAAGTTTACTCTTTCAGACTTTTCTTTGACCCAGTCTTTTGTTGTTATTCCTTCCAATTTGTATCACTTCATAATATGCATATATACATGCCAAACATATACCAAAATTATGAGATGTGAAATTAAACTATATGTTAATTCCAAAACATGTTTAAGGATTCATATTTTTGTGTTTTTTTTGTTTTTTTTTTTAATTTTTTTATTGATGCTTTGTGCATTTCACACACCATTTTCCAATTCAGTCCAAGCATACATCCCCTTCCCTTCCCCCCAACCCACCCCTACCCATCCTAGATCATGCACCGGCCAATAACTGTCCTGCAGTCTTCCCCTTGTTTTTTTTCTTCACTTTTAGCACTGTGATACGCCATGTGTACAAGCCATCCCTTCAGTTGTAAAACCAATCTGCAGCAGCTGTGCCCAACCCCACACAGCCCCAATTCCACCACCAGCGGGATTCATATTTTTGACAGTAGACTTGTATGCAGGTAAAGACAAAAAAAAAAACAAAAAATAGTTGTTTCATCTTACCAATTTACATAGTATGTTGATGATAAAAATATTAAAATAGTAGATGTACACAAAAAAAAGAAGAAAAGAAAATGGTGCTGAGAGTAACTCAGCGGTTATAGCGCACTGAACCTGCTCTCCAGAGGACCAGGGTTCGATTTCCCCAGGCACCCACTAAAATGGGGATAGGGACCAGCCTTAGCTCCTTTCCAGGGGAATCCGTCTGCATCGTTCTGGCCTCCAAGGCATTTCATTGCATGAACATGGGTGCAACAACCTAACATGCAGACAGTACAACGAATACACTAACAATAAATAAATTTAAATAAAAATAAATAAAAAATAAAATATAAAGAGAAAAAAGTATTAAAGAAAAAAAAAAAGAGAGAAAAAGAGAGTCAAAGGCTTGTATTACAAGGAGTCAATTTGGTGTTAGGAATTGGACCACAACTGAGGGACACCATTACATCGTTTTTGTTTTTCTGTATTCTGTTTTTCACTAAGAGACATAGCATGGTCTTCTATTTTCATCCAGCACCTACAAAGGTTCATATATCCCTCTTTCGTTACCACTGCATATTAATTTACATCTACATTATCCAGAGAACAGTATGTGAATAGTGAATACATGAGCTCTTGTGCAAGTGCTTATCTCCTATTACCAACTAGCAGTAAACATGTTTCTTTCCCGTACCATCTCTTTTTAAAAAAAAGATTATGGATTGGTCTTTCCTATATCACTATGTGAAGCACAAGGTCACACCACACTGTAAACCAAATAAGTGATATCATCACTACGAAGATATGTTGATCACTTATTTCAATCTTTCACAAGAAAAGAAAGAAAAGCATTCTTGGAAAACAAGCATATTTGTGATCAATGGGACACAATGATTAAACGATCATAGCCTAGCCCTCTATTTAAGATCCATATGGGCTATTTTTTTTTTTTTTGGTCTTTTCGAGACAGGGTCTCCCTGTAGCCCCAGCTGTCCTGGAACTCACTCTGTAGACCAGGCTGGCCTTGAACTCACAAAGATCCGCCTGCCTCTGCCTCCCAAGTGCTAGGATTAAAGGCGTGCGCCACCACGCCCGGACCCATATGGTCTATTATTTTCCTTATGCTAAGGTTTCTCTCCCCTCTTCCCCTTTTTCTCCCTCTCCTCCTCCTCCTCCTCCTCTTCCTCCTCCTCTTTCTCCTCCTCCTCCACATCTGCCTCCAACTTCTCTTATCCTTCTTCTTCTGAGCCTAAGACAAAATGAATCTTTTTTATCTAAGACACAATGTTTTATACTATAAATTGAATAATATTTGTATATAAAGCCAGAGAGACCATGAATATAATTATCATTAGGACTGTACTTGATAATATGTGAAAAATTATTTGATTAATATTAAATGGTATTTTGTTCCCCCTAGAGCACATTAGACTTTCAGAAAAAGCATACTCCAGAGGAAGCCAAGGCCGGCCTGATCAAGAGGCAGCAGTTCCATGTTCAGTTTTCTTCTGATAAGTCAAAAAAATAGTTTTGTTCCAAGACTTTGTTCCTGTATGTAAATAAAGTATAGAAGTCACAAAAAAGAGAGCTATGATTTGTGAAACCTCAAATATGTGTATATTCATTTATTTAATATGGTAGCTGAGATTTGTCTCTTTTAGCAAGTAGTATTCTGTTCCTTTTTCAATCTGTGTGTTTTTCTACTGTACAACTATGACACTAATATTTTATTTTTTCAATTATTGTTATTTTGAATAAGTATAGGACTTGCATATTTGTCTATTTGGTTACTGAGCACAATACTATTCCTTAGTAATAAGAAATTAATATTGAGAGGAAAATTATGAAAGACTTTGGAGTGGACAAAAAGAAATCTCTTATAGACCTACTATTTATAACATACATGTGAGTTATTTCCAAGGCTCATCATCATTAAGATGTATTAGAATGAAAGAAAATGGTAACAGTGCAAATGTTATTCACAAAAATGAAATTTAATTCTGTCAATGTGGTCAGGTAGTGTGGGGGTCCAATGTGTCTCTACAGGCGGGTCACCAGTCTCTTGGCACCCCAAGACACAAGCAAAGGCAGTCAGGAGGAAGAATTTGGGGTGAGCCCTAACAGATCAAAAAAGACTCTGAGCCAGTTTCAAGAGACTGAATAACTCATTTACTTGTAGGAGGTTAGGGTCTTATATAGTAGCAATTGGTGGGCTTGAGTTGAGGATGGGAGTGGGCAGTACAGGGGAATTTTTTTTGTCTTTTTGAAACAGGGTCTCCCTGAAGCTCCAGCTGTCCTGGAACTCATTCTGTAGACTAGGCTGGCCTTGAATTCACAGAGATCCACTTGCCTCTGCCTCCCAAGTGTTGGGATTAAAGGTTTACGCTACCACGCCTAGCTATTTTTTTTTTTTTTTGTGCACTTTCTGCAAAAGCCTTTTTTAGGCTAGCTGGCAGAGGCTCCAATTGGCTCCTGAAACCAAAGCGTGCTCTTCAGAAGTGGTAGGAATGTGACACCTTCTACTGAAACTCCCAAATGGGGCTGCAAGTGTTGACTGTCCATCTGCGAGCAAAGGCAGGCCCGACTCCCTGGCCTTTGCAGGTTATCGTGGCAAAAGCCTGCTCTCTTATTGCTCAGCCAAATGTAATAACCCCCCATCCCGGGGATTATTAGCAGTTTATTGTCCTGAGAATAAATTTATTTGTATTATTAAAGTTTCTCCAGAACATAACTGAGAGAATGCACATATGGATATCTATATAGATAGATATATGTTTTTTTTTAATTACTAGTTAGATTACTTTTAAATTGCATGGAGTGTTGGAGCACAAATAAGTGTTTGGGATGGGAATATAGTTCAGCAAATAAAACTGACAACTTATGTTTGGATTCCTGGACTCCATGTAAAATTCAGATATCATAGCTCATGTCTGAAATCCTTTAACTCTCACAGCAAAATAGGATTTGCAAACATGCAATCCATTGGAACCTTGAAGGACAACTACCTTAAGATATCCAGAACAGCAGCAGAAACATATGAGGCTTTGCTTCAAACAAGACAAAAGGTCATGACTTACAGCTGAGATAGTCCTCTATCCTCCACAAGTGTGTGATGGCCCATGTGCTTCCTCACATTCAAACATGTACACAAACACACATAAAATATAACCATCTTATGTCACTTATATGGATTTTTTTTCAATTTTCCTTATGATACTTTAGAGTTCTCTGTTTAGAATTATGTTGCATGTTTTATTATAACTCATCCTAAGTTAGTTTCTTAATTTGCCTAAAACAAACATTGATGTATTATTTTATTTAAATTTCCTATAAAATTAAATTTATATTTATGTGCTGATATTAACCTAGTAAATTTATCAAATTTATCTCTTAATTCTAACAGTTTGTACATTTCTTTACACTTTTATAAATGTCATCTTAGAATCTGTGAATAATGATTGGTGTCTTCTTTACATTCCTCATGAATTTGTTTATTTTATTTCATCTGTTGTACTGGTAAGCACTGCAAATACAACAAATAATAGATAGTGCAGTTCATGTAATTGGTTGCTTACAAGTTAATGAAGAAAACAAAAACAAAATAATACTGTTCAATATAGGAAGAGAAATGACAGCTGTTAGGTACACAAATGAGAGGCTAAGCACCTGGCAGCTGCTCAGTCATTGAAACTGGGTGGGTACCTCCGCAGCTGGAGGAGTCCCACAGTGGCTGTGTCACACTGAGAATCTGAGACCTTCTTGATGTGGGTCTGTATGAGATTTGCAAGTATTTTTTTCAGGATTTTTGCATCTGTGTTCATTAATGAGATGTGTCTATATTTCTCCTTTTTGATTGTGTCTTTGCCTGGTTTTGGTAATAAAGTGATGCCGGCTTCATAGAAGGAATTTGGGAGAATTCCCTCTGTTTGTATTCTTCTAAACAATTTAAGTAATAATTCTGTAAGTCTTTTAGAAATGTTTTATAGAATTCTGCAATGAAACCATCTGAGCCTGGGCTTTTTTTAGTTGGGAGGTTTCTTATTACATCTTCAATTTCTTCATATATTATGAGTCTATTTAAGCTGTCGATCTATCCTTGGTGGAATTTTGGTATATGGTAAAGAATATGGACAACATCAAGTATTGGACATTATTGGGACCATAAATAATGGGCTATGGTTAGGTCACAGCACAGACAGCCTCTTAATTCTCTGTCCCAGTGAGATCTATGTGGAAGTGTGGTCTGATTTTTCGGGCTGTGAGATCTTGTATTATATAAATGAATTGTTATTATTTAAAAGAAGGGATATAATATATATATAATATATATATATTATATATATATATCCCCACCCAGAGTCAGTGAGGTACCAGTGCAACCCGCCTGGTCACTGGGGGGCAATCCATCTGCCCCTGGAAGTCCAAGCTCAGCTTCTAGACATCTGCCCACAGTCAGAGAGGTTCCAGTGAGTCAAGGCAGACGTGCCTTGACCCTTGGGAGCCTACCAGCATTCGGCCCAAAGTAGCAACCCAACCCAATGCCCCCACCCCACACACAAACCCTGTCATCCTGGTGGAGCTCTCATGCAGAGGACCTAACAGGTGGAGCATTGGTGATTTCAGTCTGTGCAGCCAATTTGAGGTGCCAGAATTCAAAGAAACAAATAAACAGACAAATCCACATGCCAAAGACACAAGAAAAAAATCATGGGAAAAGCTCATAATAAATCTGCACTAACTCTACCTACCAATCCTACAGAAGATCCCTACAATGAGATCTCTGAGGAAAGAAGCCAAGACACCAACCTTAGAAAAACAACTGTAGACACATCCAAAGAAATCAGAGAACTAAGAGAAGAGAAAAAAAAAGAAGCTCAGGAAGGACCTAGAGAGTGGAAAGAACTATGGGGAGAGATTGGAAAACTCAAGAACAACCTAGAGGGAGAAAATGACAAACTATGGAAGGAAGTCGAAACACTGAAAAGATCCCAGCCTGAAATGAATAAAAGAAAATGACCAACGAACCAAGGAGCTACAAGATAAGAATGCCAGGCTCCAGAGGGAAGTGGAAAATCTAAAGAAATCACAGGATGAAATGAAAAAGGATATTGAACCACCAGGAAAGGATGGGAAAAAGCCTCAGAAGCAGAATTGAAGAAGCAGAAAAAAAAGAATATCAGACCTGCAGTATAATATGGAGCAACTAGAAAGGTGAAGTAAAGGTGATGAAAAATTTTTAAAAAATCACAAGAGTGGAACAACCAGGAAATGTGGGATACTATGAAAAGACCAAACCTCTGCATCATAGGGATAGAGGAGGGAGAAGAGTTCCAAGACAACACTATTGACCAGATCTTCAACAGGATAATAGAAGAAAATTTCCCCAGACTGAAAAAAAGACAATCCCATACAAATCCAAGAAGCACATAGAACACCAAATAGGCAGGACCAGAAAAGAAACTCCCCACACCATATAATTGTTAAAACACTAGATGTTCAAAACAAAGACAAAATACTGAAAGGCACAAGACAAAAACAAGTTACATATAAGGAGAAAGCAATCAGAATCACAGCTGATTTCTCAGCCAAAACGATGACAGCTAGAAGAACGTGGACCAATGTATTCCCTGTGCTAAATGACTTTAGATGCCACCCCAAACTACAATCTCTAGAAAAAATATCAATTATAGTCAAAGGAGAAAGAAAAATCTTTCACGACATAAACAAGATGAAAGAATACATGTCTAAGAAGCAAACACTTCAGAAAATCCTCAACAGAATCCAAAGAACAGAGGGAAGAAGCAACTATCCCTAAGCAATTAAACAGAGAAAGCAACAAAATCATAACAGAGTAAATATAAACGTAGACCAAGAGTGCAAACAAAAAATAAGGTAGAAGGAAGCAACATATATATCTCAATAATAACCTTAAATACTAATGTTCTAAGCTCCCCAATCGAAAGGCGTAGACTTGGAGAATGGATTAGGAAATTGAAAGCTTCCATATGCTGTCTACAAAAACCCATCTCACCCTCAAGGACAGACACAAACTTAGAGTGAAAGGATGGAAAAAATATACCAAGGAAATGGTACTCAGAAATCAGCTGGAGTGGCTATTCTAAATTTTTTTAATTAATTTTATTTATTTCTGTATATGTATGAATGTACTGTCTGCATGCAAGTCTGTGCACCCGTGTCGTGCAATGCCACGGAGTTCAGAAGAGGGTCTCGGATTCCCCTGGAACTGGAGTTCTCCTGGAATTGGAGCTTCAGACGGTTCTCAGCCACCATGTGGGTGCTGGGGATCGAACCCATGTCCTCTGCAAGAGCGGTCGGTGCTCTTAACCGCTAGGCCATCTCTCCAGCCCCAGAGTGGCTATTCTAATATCAGACAAAATAGATCTCAAAGTAAAATTAATCAGAAGAGACAAAGAGGGCCATTACATCCCTGTCAAAGGAACAATGAGCCATTAAGACTTCACAAACTCTGTTACAACTAACTTTATAAACACAACTCTGCAGGACTTCAGGACACAGATTAATCCTAACACACTAATAGTGGGAGAATTCAACACCCCACTGAGCCCCTTGGATAGATCACCAGGACAAAAATTAAACAGAGAGAGAGATCAGAACTGAACAGTACAATACAACAAATGGACTTATAGACATCTAGAGAATATTCCACTCAAATACCAGAGGATATACTTTCTAATAAGCAGCTCATGGAACCTTCTCCAAAATTGACCACATACTGGTTCACAAAAGGAACCTCAACACATACAAAAGGATAGAAATTACTGCATGCATTCTGTCAGACCATAGTGCAATACAGCTCAATATGAACACCAGAATAAGTCAAACTAGCTAAAAGAACACATGGAGACTAAACAACACAATCCTGAATAATGAATTGGTCAGGGAAGTAATAAAGAATTAAATAAAATATTCATGGAACTGAAGGAAAAAGACAATACAACACAACAAAACCTGTGGGATATTTTAAAAGCAGTCTTGAGAGGGAAATTTATACCCCAAAGTACCCACACCAAAAAAAAAAAAAAACAGAAAGGGAAGAAGCAAATGATCTAACACTGCAGCTAAACACATTTGAGAGACAACAACAAATGAACCCTAATCCCAACAGACAAGAAGAAATAACACAAATCAAAACAGAAATCAATGAAATAGAAACAAAGAAAACAATACATAAAACCAATGAATGCAAAAGCTGGTTCTTTGAAAAATTAAACAAAATAGACAGAGGCCTCTAGCCCAGTTAACCAAAAGAAAGAGTGAGCAACTCCAAATCAATAGTATTTGTGATGAAAAGGGAACATCACAACAGACAAAGAATAGATCTAGACAATCATATGGGAATATTTCAAAAACCTATACTCCACTGAATTTGAACACTTAAGAGAAATGGATGACTATCTGAAATCCTGGGAAGCAACAAAGCTTAACCAAGAAAAGATTGACAGTTTAAATAGACCCAAAATATTTGAGGAAATTGAAAATGCAATTAAAAATCTCCCAACTAAAAAAAAAAAAAAATCCCCCGGTCCAGATGGTTTCAGGGCAGAATTCTATAAAACATTTAAAGCGATCCTACAACCATTGGTATTCAAACTGTTTAGAAGGATACAAACAGAGGGAATTCTCCCAAACTACTTCTATGAAGCCAGCATCACTCTAATACCAAAACCAGGCAAAGATGCAAGCAAATAAGAAAGCTGTAGACCCATCTCATTAATGAACATAGATGCAAAAATTCTCAACAAAATACTTGCAAATCACATACAGACCCACATCAAAAAGATCATCCATAATGACCAAGTTGGATTCATACCATAGATGCAGGCATGGATCAACATACGTAAATCAATAAATATCATAAAACACATAAATGGACTGAAAGACAAAAACCACACAATCATCTCAATTGATGCATAAAAAGCCTTTGACAAGACCTAGCATCCCTTCATGTTTAAAGTCCTAGAGGGAATAGGGCTCAAAGGAACATTCTTCAACATGATCAAAGCCACATATGGCAAACCTACTGCCAACATCATCCTAAATGGAGAAAAATTGGAGTCATTTCCCTTAAAGGCAGGAACCTTGAAAGGCTTCCCCCAATCACCCCTCCTCTTCAACATAGTGCTCAAAACACTTGCTAGGGCAATAATACAAGAGAAGGAAATTAAAGGAGTAATAATCAGAAAAGAAGAAGTTAAGGTAAGTTTGCAGATGATATAATAGTTTAACATAGAGATGCTAAAAACTCCACCAGAAAACTTCAACATATGCTTAGGAGTTTTAATAAAGTGTCAGGCTACAAAATTAACCTAGAATAATCAGTAGCCTTTCTTTACACCAACAATAAACAAGTAGAGAAGGAATATAAGAACTTCCCACTCAAAATTGCCTAAAAAATAATGAGATACCTCAGAAAAAACCCATCCAAAGATACCAAAGGACTCTACAACAAAAAATTTTACACGCCTGAAGAAGGAGATCTAAAATGACATCAAAATATGGGAAGACCTCCCATGCTCATGGATTGGGAAAACGTAACATATTAAAAATGTCCATTTTACCCAAATTGATATACAGATTCAACACAATCCCAATCAAAATCCCTATGAACTTCTTCACAGACTTGGAAAAAAAATCCTTAAATTCATATGAAAAAACAAAAGACCCTAAATAGCTAAAGCAACCCTGAGTATATATGCAATAAAGGGGCATTTCCCTACCAGACTTCAAACTATATTACAGGGCCATAGGCATAAAGACAGCCTGATACTTGCACAAAAACAGACCTCTTCACCAATAGAACAAAATTGAAGATCCATACTTGAGCTCATAAAATTTAAGCCACCTCATATTTGACAAAGGTGCAAAAAACACTCAGTGAACGAAGGATAGCATCTTCAGCAAATGGTGCTCACAAAATTGGGTCAGTATCTACAGTAGAATAAAATTAAACCCCTACATCTCATCCCATACAAAAATCAACTCCAAGTGGAAGAAAGATCTCAACATGAAGCCTGAAACCCTGAAGGTGATAGAAGAAAACGTTGGCAACAACCTATAAGACATAGGAGTAGGAAAAGACTTTCTAAATCAGACAGCAGCTGCACAGAAAGTAAGATCAACAATCAACAAATGGGAGCTCATAAAACTCAAAAGCTTCTGTACAGTGAAAGAAACAATCAAAGTGGTGAAGAGAAATCCCAGAGAGTGGGAGGAAGTCTTTACCAGTGATACATCTGTCAGAGCATTAACATCAAGAATATATAAACTACTCAATAAACAAAGAAGGAAGAAGAAAAATGACCTACTCAAAAGATGGAGTAAAGAGCTGAACAGAGACTTCACCAGTAAGTAAGTAAAGATGGCTGAGAAACATCTTAAAAAGTGTTTAACATAATTAGCAATTAAGGAATTGCAAATTACAACCACTCTTATACATCATCTCACTCCAATACGACTAGCTAAGATCAAGAAAACAAAAGACAACAGATGTTGGAGAGGTTGTGGGGAATGGGGAACACTCATCCACTGATGGTGGGAATGTAAACTTGCACAACCACTTTGGAAAGTAGTGTGGAGAACCCTTAAAAGACTCATAATGAGCCTATTACCTGATATTGTCATACCACTCCTGGGTATACAACCCAAAGACTCATCCTACTGCAAAAATACATGCATATCCATGTTTATTGCAGCTCTCTTCATAATAGTGAAGAGCTGGAACCAACCCAAATGCCCCTCAACAGATGAGTGGATGACAAAAATGTGGTCTATCTACACAATGTAGTACTATTCAGTGGTAAAGAATGATGGCATTATGAACCTTGCAGGTAAATGGATGGAGCACAAAGCCATTATGCTGAGTGAAGTAACATAGCCCCAGAAAGACAAATGGAGAATTCTTTCCCTCATATGTGGATGCTAACACCAAATCCCCTAGAAGAAATGCAAGATCAATGACAATATTGTTATATTTCTGTTTATCTTAAAGTAACTAAGCTGCTATAAATTGAATTTCTCGGGGCTGGAGAGATGGACTAGTGGTTGAGAGCACCGACTGCTCTTGCAGAGGACTCTGGTTTGATTTCCAGCACCCACATGGCAGCTGAGAACCATCTTTAACTCCAGTTCCAGGGGATTCCGACAACCTCTTCTGACCTCCACGGCATTGCATGACATGGGTGCACAGACCTAGATGCAAACAGTACATTCATACACGTACAAGGATAGATAAAAATTTAAAAATTTTAAAAAATTAAAAAAAAATTGAATATCTCAACAGGCTCTAGAATCCACCCACCAATTATTCTGAGACTCTGTAATTACTGGGTATGGATGAAGAGTATCCTTATTTTAGAATAATATAAAATTTATGGAGGAAAATGTGAATTCCTAAGCATAAAAACATTAATGAGAGAAAGATGAAGGACAGTTATGGAAGAATGCAGTGGGGTGGGGGGAAGGGAGAGGGGGAATATGCCTGAACTGAATTGAAAAATGTTGTATGAAATACACGAAGCATCAATAAAAATGAAGATTAAAAAGATAACTGTGTTAATGAAATATTATAATTAAGCACATTATTATTCACAGTATTATCTTTATTTACTGATAACTATACACATTTTGAATTCAAATACCACTTTTAAGTTAAATAGCAAGTTCTATTTAAAAAAATAAAATTAACAGCTTTTGATTAAGGTGATATCCTTAACCATAAAGGATCAATAAGAAGAAACTTCAAACATACCAATACTGACAGTCCAATTGACAAAACACACTTCACAGATATCTGTTCATTTAAAAAAGATGTGATGCAAAAACTAGAGCAAAATGCCTTGGCCTCGTGGAAATAATCTGTTAAACTAAAAATAATAATAAAAATAAAAATAAAATAAAATTACCTGTTTAAATATGCTTGAGATTTTGAAGATGGATCACATTTTGTTGTCATTTCAGCAACTTCATTTTTAACATAATGAAGTGTTCCATTTAAAAAATTTATAACGACTGTATTCACTATTTAAAGTTTTTACTCTTAAATTTTCCTTTGAATTATTTTGAGATTTTCATTCTGCTTAAACTTTACTGAAACTTTCCATTCATCCACTAACAGTTTATACTCTTTATTTACGTAAAATTAATTTTAATTATGTTTTATGAAATATAGATGAGAAAAACATGGACAAATTTGATGAAATTTACACCTTGATCCCTGCCTATGGCAAATTTGATGAAATTTACACCTCGATCCCTGCCTATGGGTATGTATACTACAGCTGCCTTTTTGAGACTCATGGGTCAAAAAATAAAATAAAATTTAAAAAGGGGAGATACAGTTACATATTAAACCTTTTTGTCAAAAACTTTCAATTTAATCTTGAGACTAACCATGGGAAAAGATTTGTATGTTCCCACAGGTCAAAACGTCACCAACTCAAAGGCTGAGAAAGAAAGGATACAGCCTTCCATCGTTGTAGGTTGTACCAGAAATACCAGCAGAGAAGTTCCCATCTTAACACTAAAAGGAAGAAAGCCTCAGACTGCTACAGGCATCAAACATCTCTGAGGACCATAGTGTGTAACATCTGTTTACAGTGAGGTCCTAATGAACCTTACCTCTAGGTGCAGCACAGTTTCAATACGAGAGAGACCTCCTTACCTCTTTTTAATAGAACAAAGAAAAACATGTTATGAAATGAACTCATTCTAACGGTAAAAATTAGAGCCTGACTGTTATAAGAATGTAATCTCTTATAAACTGGAAAAAACTGCTTTATTAATGACTAATTACATAGGAACTGTAAAAAGGATATTGTCTATTCAGAAACAAATATAATACTAAAGTCACTTAAGTAAGTTAGATTACATATATAATACAGGAGAGCACTGATACAGCAATGGATTATTCTGCCAAGGAGATGCTAGCCAGGGGACCCAAGCTCCCCCCCCCAAAAAAAAAAAAGGTTAAGCCTTATTGCTTAAACTGGATATCTGCAAGAAAGAGAGGAGTAAGGCTGCCTTGCTGTCAATGACCTGATGTAACCATGGAGGATGTATGGAGATCGCACTAAAAGTATACAGTTGGTTCTGGAATACCAGAAGTGTTACCAAAGGCCACTGAACCAATAAAGAAATGTTGGTCTCCTTGAGTCAAGCAAAACTCCTCCACCAACATCAGCTACACACCCAATGCCTGGAGATACTGTGTGCATGGCTGCCATATGTCTGTATATCCCAACTTTATTTGATTATTAGCTCTCTCCTTGGAGGAATAACTCGTGGATGTGCCACAAAGTTATACCCTCTATTAGTGATTAGGAGATTTATCATGCCACAGTAAGGGCCTTGTCATTCCTCTCTGCAGGGACAAAAAAAAGAAAAAAGAAAAGTTAATCCAGGGATAAACACCATCCAAACATCTGTGTTATTACCAAAAGTAACCTTACACATTATGAACTCAGCAATTTTAAATACATATATATTCTAATTGCTTGATGTTTCTTTAGTAGGATTGAAAGGTGCCTTCCTGGGCAACGTGTCAGCCACACGAAAGGAAACAGCCAGAACGTTATCAGAATCCAAAGAACATCTCCAGACGAAAAGTAGACTGTTGTGCTTCTTGTCCCACCTGGCCCCACTCTAAACTCTAAGGAACAATCGTTGGAAGAGGGGAGGTGTATATTGTAAGGGGTGCGATTGCGGTGACACGGTAAAACTACGACAATCATAGTCTGGGGACACCTATTTGAATCAACTTGATATGAACATTCAGCCCTCCAGCTGGATGGTGGGAGCCTGGGCTCTGCGGGCTGGGGCACAACTGCTTTAAATTGGTTTTACTATGAATGGCTTTTGCGGCAAAAAAAAAGGAGCTAAGATACTAACATTTGACTAATGGGAATATAAATATGCTAGTTTGTTTTATTTTCTTAGTTTGTCTATGTGGTGCTGGTCTCTCATATTTTTTCTGAAATACACAACATCAGGAATGTAACACTTTTTTTATTTGTAGGACAATTTAAAAGAATAAGCTTAAATTTTTACTTCTCCAAAAAGTAGAGAGTCTTGTCCAGTCATATAGTGTTAAATAGCAAAGTGTTTATTGTGTAAATTTATTTAGTAGGTACTCAAATCTGCCCAAGCTTTGATCCACAAGTATAGGATATTTTAAGCCTTATTGAATTTTTGTAGTTACATTTTGGTCGTAGGTTTTGGTGGAAATGGTACTACAATCTGAACTAATTCGGGAATATAAACACGTAAATTGTTTTATTTATAATTTGTATTGGGTTCAATCTACACAAATGGCATTTATATTTTTTTCTGAATACACAAAATCCACATTATAACATCTTCTTTTATCTGTAGAGACACATTTAAAGGTAATAAGCTTAAATTCCTTCCCAAATAAGTAGCATCCAGTCAATGAGAAAACAGTTTGGGAAATTTAATGAAGGCTATGCCTTGGACCTGTTTATCGGATGTGTAATACAACTTGGGTATCTATATGTCAAAACATAAAAATCTAAATTAAAAGAAAAAAGAGGAGGTGGGAGGTGGGGTACTATCCTTCTCTGGGATACAAATGGAAAAACTCTGTGTTCCAAAACCTATTGATAAATTTTCAATTTTTCTGATCTTGAAACTAATGATGGGAGAGAATTTTATGTTCCCACAGGTAAAAATCACCAATCTAAATGCCTGAAAACATACAAACTTATGGCTGTGCAGGATAACTGGGGAATGCCAGCAGAGAGGTTGACCTATCTGAACATTAAGGAATGAGGAACCTCAGTCTGCCTGAGTCACGGACACTGAGGCATCTCTCTGAATAATATTGGGGTTTGACTGTTTATAATGGGCCCTAATGAAGTACCTTCCAGATGCTGAGAAACCTTCCTACCTCTCCCCTTTTTTTAGGAAAAAGAAAAAAAAAGAAAACATGATGGTAATGAAACCACTCCCTAACTGTAAACTAGAACCAATTGTTACAGTGGTAATTTCCTATAAAACAGGCACAAAGTATTAACTGATTGATAGGCATAGGAAATGTGAAAAGGATATTTCTCTATCTAGAACACAAATATAATAGTTAAAGTGTTTATAAGTTGTGTAATTAAGCCAAATATATACTACAGGAAAGCTCTGACATCAGCAATGAATTATTCTGCCTAGGAGATGTTGGCTAGGGGATTCAACCCCCCCCCCAAATTACAAAGGCCTTTTGCCAATAAGTTGGGATATATGTGCAAGGAGAAAGGCAGTATTGGATGTACAGGCATTTAAGCAGTCCCACTTATTAATGACAACTAAGCTGTGAGCATAGACACAAGATGCTTGGATGGCATGCTAATTTAAACTGTGTGTTTTTTTTTCATAAAGGGTGACAAGTTCTTACTTGTGGCTCACAACATCGCCCAACCACCAGAGGACACAAGCTTGTGGCATCCGCTGTGAGTTATTCCTCCAAGGAGAGAGCCAATAGCCAAATAGATTTGGGATATATATAGACACTTGGCTGCCACTGTCTGCACAGTATCTCCAGGTTGTTGAGGTGTAGCTGATATTGACGGAGGATCTTGCTTGTCTCAGGGGAGACCAATATTTGCTGTATTGCTTTAGTGGCCTTTGGTAACGCTCTCTAGCATTTCAGAGGCCAGTTGTACACTTAGCAAGTGACGTCTCATAACATTTTTCATGCTCACACCAGGTCAACAGGGAACTTACTGCCTTTCTCCTTGCATATATCCCACTTATAGGCAATCACTGCGAAAGCTGTCAGTCCATGAAGGGAAACAACCTGAATAGACTGGAGTCCAAAACGACAACTCAAAAAATAAGCACTGTTTTCTTTTTTCACCCACTTGTGCCCTTTCCCAAAGCCCAGGGACAAACTGCGGAAGAGGAGGATGGTAGATTGTAAGGGCTGTGGAGAGATAGGGGTGAATCATGAGCTACAGGGAATATAGTCTCTGACTCCTGATTGATCAACATTTCTGTGCATACAATCTTCTCCAACTGGTCTATAGCAACCTTGGGTTTTTTCAAAATTTGGACATAAATAATTGCCAAAATACCAATTACCTAATCGTATGACATACTGAGTAACATCAGTGTTATCTGAAACAACTGTGTCATTGTGTTGTAGAATCCCTTTAAAAAATTAATATTAGGAAACTGTTTTCAAAAAAAAAAGAAATTCAGATGAGTATTTAAAATCCCAAATATAATCATCATACATTTTTTACCACTGTGAGATTCAAAGAATTTGCCTGTTAAAGTATGTGACCACAATAACATTTTTTTCTTTTTCGTTTTGAAATTATCTTTCCAAATGATTTACTTTTCAAGTTTTTAGTTTGGGAATCTATTTCTATAACAAAGATCCAAAAACAAATTATTGTAACAATAATGGAAAAGGTGTTTCATAATAAAATACTGTCTGAAACAAAATAATTTAAGTGCTTTATCTAAGTCTCAAACTAGCAAGATCCAGAAAATCCCAAATACTTGTCACATTTCAAATCTGATCTTCATTATTAAGCATTGTGAACAAAGTGGTATCCACTATGTGTAACTCTTGCCATTTTCCTGATGTATCATGATCAAAAATTTCCCCAAAGCATAACAAAATGATTATAAAGAAGCATCAGCAACATATATATTATATATATATATATATATATATATACTATATATATATATACTATAATATCATTAGAAGGGGGGCAAACCGAGACATGAAGGCTACAGAAATTATTCCTCTTTCACAGNATATATATATATATATATATATATATATTAGAAGGGGGAAACCAGACATGAAGGTACAGAAATTTTCTTTCAAAGAGGTCAGTAAGGACAATATTTATTATTTAAGCAACAAATTATGATATAGTGAGTGAGGACTCAACAACAGTGATTGTTATTGATGAATTGTCATATAGTACCCCCTATGTTGGTACATGGTACCCCATGTACCAAAATCCCACAATTCCAGATAGAATGCAAGTTTTAGTATGTAATTCTTGTTTGTTCAATTTAGATAGAGTGAGAAATACCTACCAATCTTATTATCTGTGGGAGCTTATTTAAACCCAATTTACAAAATTTAAATAGAAAACTATTTTTAAGCCAGGTAGCTAAACATGAATATTCTTAGTCTTCTTATTGGAACATGGTATATTTTATGCTATTTTCTACTTTTACTTCATGATGTTTCTTATTGATAATATTTTTAAAGTAATTGAGTTATCTTACCTTAGTGGTTTAATGGACATTTTGTGTTTGAGGATATTATTTTTGATAGGATCACATATAGCCCAGGCTGACCTCTAACTTCCTATGTTTTGGAGGATGACCTCAAACTCTTGATGCAACTATTTCTATATACCAAGTGCTGGGTTAAAAGGCCTGTGCCATTAAGTCTAGCTGGTGTTGTTAGGTTTATTTGTTGGGCTTGTGTGTGTGTGTGTGTGTGTGTGTGTGTGTGTATGTGTGTGTGTGTTGTTTTTTTTTCCTTTGCCCAAATTATTTATATTTTCGTCTCTTTATTGTCTTATTCATCTTGTACAATATTTTTGTACAATATAATCAAAATGTATAGTCTTCTACTGATATACTTGAGAGATGCCCAGCCCTAGTGACACATCTACAGTGGAAAATCCACACCTAAGTCTCATGGAACATAGTGAAAAGGGAGTAGAGAGAATACAATATGTCCTTCAACTCTCACCAAGAAAACCTCATCATAAAATAAAGGGTGATGCACTCAGAAGGACAACACTTACTAAGTTTTAGGAAACAAGAGTCAGTAGAGTGTGTTTCCCTGGATAGGACTCCTATGTTAAAACTCATTCACCCATGGCTCAGGGACCACTGTGAAAGAGAGGGCAGAGAGATTGTAACAGCCAGGGTTGGTGCATGAACATAAGGAATTATAGGACTTCAGACTTCTAGGAACTTGATCGTATGAAATTGTAACAATAATGACAGCATGAACAGGACCCAGACTGACTCGATCAGAAGTAAACTCCACAAAATAGCATGAAAAATGTACAGCACACCTCAACCTGAGCTGATTTTTGGGCATCAGTTTAATGCTGGGCAAGAGAGTACAAATTTTCTTCTAGATAGGGTGATTAAACTCCAGTGGATGAACTTGTGCTGAGGACATCTGGGTATAAAACCTTGACTCGATAGGGCTTAATATGACAAAACACATGGAATACAGTGGTGGGGATTATGAGATTTGTTGATGATTTCGGGTTCTAAATTTGATTAATTTTATTCTATTATATGAAATGGAAAAAATCAAGAAATGTATTTTTAAAAGTGCTACTTACTAGTATCCTTTTGTAAACATAGTTTTACTGATTCCTTGAGAATTCCATACAATGCATTTTGATCATATTCAGATACCCTCTGCCATATACACATCCACCTTACTGGTAAATGAATGCAACTAGAAACCATCATCCTGACTGAGGTAACCCCAGCCTATATAGGGAAACTGTATGTGGTCTTGCATAAATGGATGCTAGCTTAGAATCTATAGCTATCTGTGCTTCAGTCTAAAATCCACAGAAGTAAGGAAACTTTAACCTTATTTTATTATTATTTTGTCAGTGTTGACATGTGGGATTCTACAATTCTGCTTCCCACCTCACTAGTCATTACAAAAATAATTTGTAACTTGTCGTTTTCTAACTATCTTTAATTATATGTTTGTGTGTGTGTGTGTGTGTGTGTGTGTGTGTATGTGTGTGAGTCTGACTCTCAGTTTTTAGGGGTGGGTATGTGTGCATGTGAAGTTCAGAGGACCGCTTGAGAGATTGAACTCAGGTAAACAAGCATGACAGTAAACTCCCTCATCTACTGAGATACCTTGTCATTCTCATTTATCATTTTCTCATCCATTTAATAAATTGTTTAGAGAATCTATGCCAGTTAATATGCCAGTACTGTTTCAAAAGTACCAGAGGTAATCAATTTGAAAAGAGGAAAGATATGACTTGTTTTACAGAGAAGTAGGTTCAACTTTATGATTAATTCGCCCCATCAATTTCAGGCCTATGGAAAGGAATCACATCATGTTTGTGGCACATAGCTGGATATAACCATTCATGATAGCAACGACTTGATGAAGATGAAGGGACTGAGATGCTATAATTCCTTTATATGTCATCCTATTAAAACCAATTATTAATGTTACAACTTCTAAAGTCTAAACAACTTTCTAGTAATGGTACTTTAGGAGGAAGACAATTAGCACATGGCCCTTTGGAAAAGTTTGTTTATGGAGAGATGTGGATTGAATCTAGGTCTTCGAGCATGCGACATAAATGATCTAACATTAAGCTCTATCACAAGCCTTGTTTTAATTTATTTTATTTATTTTTTACCTACTATGATGTTATCTGATATTTTGAACTATATCTGTAGTTGAGAGAGGACTTAGAATTATAATCATCTTGCCTCAGCCCCCAAATTAATTGAGAACATAGGCCTACAATAGCAGGCTAATTTAAGTTGGGGGATTTTTTAAGATCCTCACAATATCACAACCTAATATGCTCCATATTTTTCACTGGAGCCTTTTTGGAGAAAGGAAGAGTAAAACAAAATCAAACAACAAGAAATATCTAGATATCTAGATATAGCTATAGCTATAGCTCTATATAGATATAGATAGATCTAGATCTAGATATCTAGATATATATCTAGATACATAGATATATTCTACTGCTCAGACATCTATCATTCTATTGTAGATGAACAGAAGACAAAAATAATTGCTCCAATGAACATATTTCAAATATAATAAACTCCAATAAGGAGTTTTTCATAAGGAGTTCTAATTTGGTATATTATTTTAATTGGCCAGAAAAATGCATTGAACAGAAAATATTTGAGCACTGGCCTGAAAGAACTAAGAAGTTGGAGCTCTGGGGGGGGGGGGTGCAGATCATTTCAGAAGGCAGACGTTATTGCTAGCAATAGTAATAGCCATAGGAAAAACACTTGTTCAGCATGTTCAGTGAATAACTGCTTAGCTGGCATGAACCATTGAGAAGAAAAATAAATCAGATAAGTAATAGAGGGCAAAGACATGCAAGAACATTACGCTATTATAAATACTTTCATCGTGCATTATTTAACTTTGACTCTGTGAATAGTTTGGCCTTTGTCCTCATATTCCAGAAGGTAACTTATAAGCCCTAGAAATGCAATATTAATAGAAGCTTCATTTGTTTACTTGAAAATTTGGCAGAAGGAAGGTATTGCAAACATGATTAGGGGTCAAGTCTTTTTCACCTGGCATCAGTTATTCTGAGGAGTGGATAAAGATGACACCAAAGACAATCAAGAATCCCTTTGTGATGGAGTCTCAGTAATGATTCTGGATGTGAGGCTCACATGATCATTTCCAGCTGTTAATATAACAGGTGTATTTTCGTATTTTCCTGCTGGGCTTGTAACGCTGCCCTGACTCCATGGAGAGAGAAAAAATATTGGAAGCTTTATATTTTGTTGTATTTATCAGATTATCCTCTATATGATTCTCTGTTGGTTGATATTAATCTCTATCATTTATCTTTAATAAACTGGAAGCATGGTTAGATTAGTTTTCTGTGAGTTTTCTGAGTCAACTGAGTTATTGAAACACAGATTAGTCTTGGCTATCTGTAAATCAGGAGTGTGATAAACTCCCTTTAAAATATATTTTGTTCATATTAACAAAGCACAAACTATTGGATGTACAGGCATTTAAGCAGTACCTCTTATTATGTCAAGCTAAGCTGTGAGCATAGACACAGATGCTTGGATGGCATGCTAATTTACAAACTGTGGTTTCTCTATAAAGGGTGACAAGTTCTTACTGTGGCTCACAACATCGCCCAACCACCAGAGGACACAAGCTTGTGGCATCCGCTGTGAGTTATTACTCCAAGGAGAGAGCCAATAGCCAAATAGATTTGGGATATATATAGACACTTGGCTGCCACTGTTGCAAAGTATCTCCAGGCTGTTGAGGTGTAGCTGATATTGACGGAGGAGTCTTGCTTGTCTCAGGGAGACCAATATTTTGCTGTATTGCTTTAGTGGCCTTTGGTAACGCTCTCTAGC